>JANIWI010000043.1:0-103272 GCA_030705115.1 Suzukiozyma pseudoglaebosa | reverse complement strand
TTTTTTTTTTTTTTTTTTTTTTTGTTTCAAACCATTTCATTGCTTTTAAATTCTGGTGAGACCAATCAGTCTACATTAACATTAAGTTTTTAATTTTTATTTTTAGTCATACATATTTTATAGTTTTGAAAAACACCAAACAGATAACGCACCCAGAATTATTATTTTCAGTACCTTATCTTAGTTGTGGTATCACCAATAATTAGCAATTTTATTTATATTTTTAAATTCACAAGATTTATGTAACATATAATTAGAAATAAATCAAATATGCTTTAGACAAAGACAAACAATAGGATATAAAAACATTTCTCGTATATTGTTTTTTAGGGTATTTATAAACCTCATCAATTGAGAAGTGTGTTGTTACTATACATATATATCCATAGATTGATTTTTGAAAACATTGATTGCCGGTTCAAATAGCAGAATCTAGAAAATCATCATCTTCTTCATTATCGTCATCATCATTATCATCATCTTCTTCTTCTTCTTCATCATCATCATCACCATCCTCATGATCCTGTGTTTCCAAGTTTTCCTCGGTGTCTATATTGTTTAGTTGTGGCTGTAAAGTTAATTTTTTATTTTGTTTTCACCACGGTGTAGCATAATAATATTTTCTAAGATACAAAACAATTCCAGTTATGACCAGCTGAATATTTTCTTGTACTATATTTTTTAGGTGGGATTACGTCCCGTTTTATACAAGTTAAATTTAGATTAATAACTGTGGATTTAAGTTGCTCTTCAACGAATATTTCTAAACGCCAAGCCAAGTACCCTAATAAAGTAATATTTGCTTGAGCACTTCATGACTATTGTTCCCTTACTAGATATACTGGTGAAGATAAACATAACCTATAAATGTATTACAATTCTATTGTGTTTTGATTTGAGGTCTAAAAAAAATATCTAAACAATATTAATGATCATATTTTTAATGTAACAAAAATGGAATCAATTGTAATAAAAGATGGGGTTATTGTTTTATAAGCATTCGGTTAATTAACAAAGAAACTTACTTATCACCAAACCCAGTAATAGCAATGAGAAAGAAAATAGAAGATCGATGTTCAGTAGCCTTTTGGAATGAACTGATGTCAAAAATATTTATTGTGATAACATACAAGAATTTTAAATCATCCTATTACAAAAAAAATTTAATGACAATTTTATATCTGGCACCATTTGTATCCAAGCATCTAGACCCAAACGTTAAGCTGGTTGAAAAAAAAAAAAAAGGAGCGCTTTAAAATCGTCCAATATTGATAAGCTTATACGTGCATTATGCATTAACAAAATGATTATGAGCCACTAACATATTTTTCTGGATTAACATTTTTTATGTAATAATGATGTATAAATAATATAAATTATTTTCTTGGCCTAAATTAGTTTACCCGTACTTTCCAAAGACAGTAGTTTTGATTTGTTTTACAATAGTTTGTTTGCTCATTCTCAGCCCCTATTAATCAAAGCTTGAAAAGTTAAAGTGTTTGTAAAACATAATTTTAAATTATATGTGTAAGTTAAGGTGTTTTTAAAATACAATTTCATTTTGTATGTGTAAGTTGTTGTCAAAATATATGCCAAGGATTTGTATTAAACATGTGAGGGATAATCGGGCATTTCGCCGATTTTGCCTCGGATCGGCCATTCTTAATATCGAGTTGGGAAGAACTTGCCTTCCGATCGGCTATAAAATCTGCTCACGGCTTAACTATTACTACAACTAAATTGAAGTTAAAAGTTGAGAATTCATCATGAAACCAGATATTAGCTCAGCCATGTAAACATAACAAAGGCAATTAAGAATGAAGAACATACCTAAGCATATCTTTTTCAATTATAAATATATACAAGTATCCTTTTCAGAACACTTTTAAACATATTACATGAATAACGCTCAATTTTTGTCATTTACCACCGTTTTCAAAAATTTTGCAAAATTTAAAAAAAAAATGATCCGATTGATTGCGTTACGTATTAAATTGCAAATTCTAATGAACTTGTTTCAGGCGATAAATTGTGATATAAGTGAATAAAAACCTTTATTATTACCACCAAGTCGGCCCTATGACACACCCTGAAGTAATGAGGTAGAAGTCGCAAATCAAGTATGATATTGGCTTATTCATTTAGGTATCTAGCAAAATTCTCGACTCGCGGTTCGATCCGGGTATCAGAAATTTAATTTTGGTTCAGACACTTTACCCTCCTATTTCAACCGAGACCAAGATTGAAAATGTGGTAATAAATCGAGATCATAACAGCAGTTATATGATGCTGGTTTGTATTGACTTCTCTTACAGACATAGATTAGTATAGTATGAGTTGGTGATATATTTACTAGAATATTTTCAAAAAAGTTTTGTCTCAATTCGAATACATTGTAGCAAAAACATGAAATCTATAATCCTGCTATTACTTTCTTTTCCAGAGTGAAGCTGCTCTTTGATATGCTAACAATCTAACAAAGCGGGCAAGCTTTTTATTAATTGAGGTTCATTGGAGCTTGTTTTTATATGCCATTTGAAAATTCGAAATATTATACGCAAAACTGGTTCATAGAAGGTACAAATAATCATGTGGTGGTATGTCAAATGTTAAGTTCATTATCGGTTGTCAATGCTTTCGTTCTACTCAAAATATAGATTTAGTAAAATAAAGAAACGCCACTTTTTTTTACAAACTCATCATATCTAGATTTTTGGTACTTTAATGCTTCTTCAAAATTGTAGCAAAATGATAATTAATAGGAAATCTTTCATTTTAAATATTCCTAATAAAATCAGTGAAAGGTTGATCATTAATACGACAGTGGGTAATATCTAGTTCACAATTTGAAAGATTCAACAAGATACGACAGTTAAATGGTTGTTTCAAAAGCATTATATTCGTGAAAACTGTCCACTATTCAACTATGACCCTGCTTTAAAATATATCTTCATGTGTAAGTAATGTCTACATTTACTGCTCCAATGTCTATTAACAGGTGACAATTTCAAATTAACGGAGTCAAAATTATAATTTAGTTCACTTGGAAACCCAATGAATAAAAACCCACTAATTTTGGAATTCGACATACAGCTCTTGTTTTGCGCTTAAATTAATATTTTTTTATTCAAGTTTGTCAAAACATTTATATGATTGTTCTCTTCCAAGTAGAATGAGCACGCTTTATATCAGCATTCATCTACCATAGGTCACCATGTGTAACCATAATACAAATACCTTCAAATTTTTTTATATAATGGTCATGAATATCTCATGTAAAATTGAACGGAGTTGCAAACGACTAAATTCTTTCGTTTTGAAGCATCATTTTAATCAAAGAGGATGTTTTAGTGTAGTTTTTTCGAAGTCAATATTCAATTCTAGGCTACTAATTTATTGCCTTTGCTACTGTTTTTAGACAGTATAAGGTTGAAGTTACTTTCAGAGCCAATAAAAAAATTTTTCTTTATGGAAATAGCTATGTACTGAAATTAATTGCTCTGTAACTTTTGGATTCAATGAGAGAAAAGGTTTTCGAGTTGAAATAATCAAAAACATTGAAATCATCATAATAAATTATTCCTCATATGATTTACTTGTGGCTAGAAGTTGTTTTCAAAATGATAGTACTAAATTTGGAACAAGAACTTGTGACTTGACATTGAACCCTGGCTAATTATCATTGACTCTAGTTCATGGCTCTCAAGTAATGAGTTCAACATGGAAAAATGAATTCCAGTTTACAGGTGATCTATCATGTTTTCTAGTAATCATTTGAAGCTACTATTGGCTAAAGCGAGAATTCTTGTAGGCATCATCTTAGCCATGTTTTTTGAATTTGAATATATTGATATTATTAATAATATTACCATATTGATCCAGTGACGGGCAATTCGGTAAATTTTTCATTCCAATTTTTCGACTATGAATCTTAAGCTAAGATCCAATTAAAGTTGTTTGAAGACTTGGTGAAGTTTCGCCAGATTAGATATGATAGACTTTTAAATGATTTTCAAAATTTGAAACCGATGAATCTACAGTATGGTTTTCATAACCTCCGAAATTTTGTAATTGAGATTGATTACTCACTACATAGTGAATTGCCTGATATTAAATTGAATTTCTGTCTGAACACCAACTTAATCAACATCAATACCAATACAATGTTCATAAAAATTCAACCCCGTTGAACCACTATTTCTTGACAATAGTTGTTGATAATTTGTGCAACATCTCTTGAATTTATTAACAAAATTCAATTGTTTACAATATTAATGATAATTAACATTCAACAATCTTTTCAAATGAGAGGAATTGCTATCGGAACAACACCGAGATAACACTTTGAGTTTAGCTTCAAATTAATAATATTCTTTGGTTCTCATTTGCACCAATAACGTTTTAACAAATGAACTAACCAGTTTGTCTTGGATTTTTTTTGATGTAGGTAATATTCTCCTACTGTCATTGTAGGTGAGACAGTTTTAGTACGGGCATTACAAAAATTTATGTACAAGTCAAGTTCCAACATGGTTTGTAAAAAGGACAGCTTGAGTTTTTAGTATAATTCTTAGAGGATTACATCAATCCTGTCAATTTTGTGATGATAATGATGATGTCATATATGACATTCTTATTTTTATTCTACAAAACGACAGGAACATTGTTTCAAAAGAACCCAGATTGAAAAGAAAATGAAAGTCATCAATTTTCAATTCCAATGAAAAATCATTATATCCTCAGTTTGAATGAAATTGATGATCATCAATATTGGTGGTTGCATGATTAACAATTTGAGATTTGATATACCATATTGCCAGAATGATTGGCCTACACACTAGAAACTAAAATGGGGGTGGTGATATCATCATATTTCAACAAGGCTAAGCTGAACCCTCGATCTGCAACAACCAAACAAATGTAAACAAAACAAAAAACCTGTTTAAAGAAATTGACAAACAAAGACAAAAGGTAAACACCGGTTTGACAAATATGGAAACAATTGCGAACACGATGGGATGGTTACAAGAACAAATTACTTCATTAACATTCAACCATGATTCCCATTATATTTATGTGGACCATTCACCATACATTCTGGTTTTCCAAAATCTATCATTGATGATGATGATGATGATGATGATGATGATGATGATGTGATGTGTTGTTATACCGTTGGTAACCTTAATTTTATTTTATAGCACCAGCTAAAAAATTGAAATCGGAGCATTTTCAACTGGGGACCAAATTGATAAGGTTTGGGCTGGCACCTGTTCCAATTGGGAAACCATATTACCAGATAAGGATTATTACTTGCAAAAAACAAACATGTAAACAATGTCGCGTTCATGTAGTCCATACTAGTAATATACACTCCTGGGATAGACTATAGCATTTGTCCAAAATGTTTTACAGTTTAGTTCAATGTTCACTGGTTGAAAGAATATAACCTGTAAACATCGTTTTTAGTATTGGGATTCCAGGAAATCATTGGCTTAAAGTGTAGAGAAATGAAAGAAAGATTAGCCCAATGTATGTGCTTGCTACGAAGAAGGAAAAGAGCTATTGAGCAATGAGTTATTGTTTTCTGGGTTTCTCTGGGTTTTTTTTTTGGTTTTTTTCTGATTTTTTTTCTTGGCTACAAATTTCAAATTGGCATTTAACAAAATACCAAGAAATTTTATCGTGCCTTTGTTTTTAGGAGAAAATACAATGAAATGAGATGAAATGATGAGATGAAGTAAAACTGAAACAATAAACTGATTGCACAACACATTATAATTTGAGTAGTAAAACAAAGCAGTAAAACAAAGCAATAATCAAACTCTACAAATTATCATAGTTCAAAAATAGTAAAACAAATACATGTCGACAAAATACTTAACCTCAGTAAATTGCTATCTAGTAGAAGAAAAAAAAAACTAAACTTTTTCTAACATTTAGTAACCAATTGCAGCTTTGGAACCAGGTTGATTAATCCAACCTTGAACAGTAGCTGAAGATAAGGTAGCATCAAAAGAATCAGTAACTTGCAAGATATGAATTTGTGACCCAGTCATGACCACAGCAGCTTTCATGGAACCACTAGTTGGTCTTTGGAACCAATCTTGAGAACCACCACCACCATAGTTAGTACCAGCTGGAGCACCTTGACTAGTATGTAAATGACAAATTAATTTATTTGATCCTGAAGATAAAATTTCAAATAAATCTAATTCACCACATCCAGTTGACCAACAAGAACAAGAAGCAGCACCGTATTGTAAAGTTCTTGGAATTTGAGCATTTAATAACCAAATTGCTGGCATATCAGCATTAAATCCAGTAGTACCATCAGAAGGCATTTCAAATTCAAACACAAAAATTTTCGATCCTCCGGCAAAACCTTTGTAAGCTGGGGAACCAGTTCTAACATATCCACAACTACTGTCACATTTGTTGTCAGACATAATTAAATATTCTTTATTAGAAGGTAAAGTGAAATCACCTAAAACTTGAGGGGAAGCAGCACCACCGGAGGCATCAGAATTACAATAAGATAATGAATTACCAAATGTAGCATCCCAAACTCCAGAACCACCAGAGCCACCGAAATGGTTTAAGAATACTAAACCAGTGGCATTATTTGGGGTAAAATAAGCAGATCTAACCCAATCACCACTAGCAGCGACAGTTGAAGGAGTTGAAGTACCGGAGCTAGTAGTAGTTGGAGCTGATTTAGTTGAAATATCTGAACGATAAGCCTTGTTTACACCATCACTTAAAGGATTAACTGTTGATAAAGTTGATGGGACTGCTGGTTGATTATTAACGGTAACGACATGAGTAACATATTCGACGGCTCTTTTGTGTTGATGGTGAGCGTGTCTTGGTTGACACTCTTGGTCTTCACGTTTACTAGAACCAGAAGCAGGATAGTAGACTCCAAATTGTAATAATTTCAAAGGACCTCTAAAATGGACTGAAAGTTCATTTAAAGGAGCCAAATTTCCAGAAAATGAGAAAGGTTGGGAAGTACAACTACCAGTATTTGAGTCCATATTGGTGATTTGGTTATAAGATCCAGAAAATCCAACATTTTCATAGTATACTTTCGAAGTTTGTGAACAATAATAATTCCCATCTGAACTTAATTGACAGTTATTGGCGAAAGCCAATGTGATCAAGGCAAATATTGACAATAAATTCATTTAAAGGAAACACACTGAAAAACTATATAGTAAGGAATGAATAGCAGTAGGTATAAAGAAACAAAAAATAAAAATTCAGAATTTTCGTTTGTTTTTGTCAGATTGGTGTTTTATTATATCACTGTAGTTTAGAAAAAAAATATTTTTTTAATGATTGCGTTTCTTGCATATAAAAATGTAAATATGATTAAAAAATATTTTATCAACAATACGCGTTGTACCCTCGACATTCAACCGGATTTGGCCAGTTAACCAGTAAACATCGTCATAACAGCAAACAAGATGATGTCAATTAAAAAGAAACTAAACAAGAATGATCTTAATCATCATTCTCCTCTACCAGCCAGCCTTAGGCTGGCCTTATAATGTAATACAATAAAATACAATACAATACAATACAATAACCCGGTTTCCCAATCCGATAGCCTTGATTTTACAATCCCAATTTTACAATAGATTTGTTTAACGTGATTTTAATGTAGAAATGTTGTTTCATGGTTGTGACAATTTTTTACTAAACCTGAAGTTTTAGTACGTTTGCCAAATATTCAATTTGGTGGATATGTTGTAGGTTTGAGAAATTCGTGGTGGTGGACCCCTAGTTAGTACCTATATTTAGATATACAACACACAACCTATATTTGGATGTATCGTACCATATGACGTATTTTGCTTTTGTTTTTAATTGATGATGGAATCGGAGTGGAAGGGGGTCTCAACCCTTACATTTTTGTCGCGATTTAACAAAAGTCACACCACACATCGACCTGAAACAATAGTTTAACTTGTTGAGAAATAATACAGTATATATATCTATATATATATACTGTATTATTATATATACTGTATTATTTATATATATATATATACTGTATTATATATATATATATATATTTATGTATATACAGTATTATTTATATATATATAAAGCCAAGATTCTTTGCCCATCCATTGTGAGTGAAAAAAGAGACTATAGTGATGAGACTTGAGGAATGACAAGTGGGTATGGCTATTATTGTTTTTGTAATTGTAGTTTGTAGCTTACTAGTTTTGATTGGTTTTTCGGGTTTGGATGTTGTTGGTGTATATAAAATGCCAATTGCAACAAGTATTGCCCACTATTTATGAGTTTGATTTCAAATAGATATTTTTTATTATTTTGCTTAACTTATGGATAAGTATATGGCTTGTTTATCGAAAAGCCTAGTATATGACTTAGTATATGGTTTGTTTATCTACCACTGTCTAAATTACATTTTTCATTAGTAAGTCAAAAAATATGGTGAATCAGCAAACCTCCAATAGTGTAGAAAAGCGTTACTTGAAATGGTTTGAATATGGTTGCAGCTAACCCAAATCAAACTTCGCCTAAAACCAGTTTTGAATAGTTATTTTGTAAAATATACTCAACCATTAGAGCAAAGACAAAAGCACTGACTTATTGCTCAATACCTGAAGGGAACAATTTATTACAATCAACGACGATTACCAAGCTGGTTATTATAAACAGAATCTTTACAAAAAGAACTATAATGTTGTAGATCATGATGAAACTTCATGATATAACCAAAAGCTCATCATGAACTATAATTTTATACATAGACAAGCAAAAGTTTAGATCATTTACGGCGCCATTCCACAGCTTCAGTCATGAAGTGGACTACTAGGTCCTATTCGATTCTATGCAATTTTGGTATTTAAACATCAGTTACTATGTTCAATTAAAGACAGTAATCGTGAAAAACCTCTGGACCGAAACTCAGCAAAACACACCGTTGATAATTGTAATTTTCTCGAGAACCGACCATCGATGTAACTACTAAATTGAATAACAAAATTTGCGACGCTTTTACAATTTAGATCTAGACTTTGATAAAAATCTTACCTGCTTAAAGGTACATGCGATGTACTTTTTGACACAATAAAAAATTTTCCGATATTACAATTTAAAGACCCTAAATAGTCTTGTAATTAAACTCATATGCCTAAACGTACATCCTAAGCTATTTACACAATAAATATTTGATGCTGTTCTGAAATATCAATATCTCTTAAAACTATCTCTACAGAATCATATCACTAATACTTCCACAAACGCAAACACAGAGATATATTAAATACGTATATACAGTAACAATTATATTCAAATGACTGGATTCTATCTTCCAGTTTTATTTATGTGACTTCTTTTTATCAAAATTTATTTCCGTCTGCTTAATCTAGACTTATCAATTCAATGCACAAAGTAATATGCGCATCATTAAGACAACTCAAAAAATATTACATAATGACATCATGAAACAATAGAGAAAACAATCTAGACCAACATCACATAAACTATTTACTTGAGTCTAATCCAAATCTGGGCTTCTTTCTCATCGCTATATTAACTAAATCATCACCGTAAACTATTTGGGCTGAAAAATTTTCAAATTGGGAAATTAAACGGTTTTTCGGTTTTGGGTGTGCGGCGTGCTGTTCACGTGACTGATTTTATTCCCAGTTAGTTTGAAAGAAATCGCGATGAGATGAGTAGATGAGTTCAATATGGGTGAAGATAGAATAATTAAGAAGCCGAAGATTGATGGGGTTGGCAATCCTGTAGAGCTGTATTTTGCCGGATTTGAAAGACATCAAACCACTGCAGCTCAAGCTGAACTTGTGGAAGATGGTAAAATCAACCCATTTACTGGTAAACCATTTAGTGAAAATTATTTCACTATATTAAAAGGTCGCCGTAATTTACCAGTACATGCTCAAAGAGAAGAATTCTTGTCGATTTACCAGTCGAATCAAATCATGGTATTTGTTGGGGAAACTGGGTCGGGTAAAACGACTCAGATTCCTCAATTTGTTTTATTTGATGATTTACCTCAATTACAAGGTAAACAAATTGCTTGTACCCAACCAAGAAGGGTTGCCGCTATGTCGGTTGCTAAGAGAGTTGCCGATGAAATGGATGTGGAATTGGGTCAACAAGTGGGTTATAGTATTAGATTTGAAAATAATACTAGTCCAAATACAATTTTGAAATATATGACTGATGGTATGTTACTAAGGGAAGCAATGGAAGATCATGAATTATCTAGATATTCAACCATTATTCTAGATGAAGCCCACGAAAGAACTTTATCTACTGATATATTAATGGGATTATTAAAACAAGTTAGTCTTAGACGTCCCGATTTAAAAATCATTATTATGTCGGCTACATTAGATTCAGAAAAATTTCAAAAATATTTCGATTGTCCTTTATTATCGGTTCCTGGTAGAACTCATCCAGTCGAAATCTATTATACTCCTGAATTTCAACGTGATTATTTAGATGCTGCTATCAGAACTGTTTTGCAAATTCATGCTACTGAAGATGAAGGTGATATTTTACTATTTTTGACTGGGGAAGAGGAAATTGAAGATGCCTGTAGAAAAATTTCATTAGAAGGTGATGAATTAATTAGACAGCAGAATTGTGGTCCTTTAAAAGTTTATCCTTTATATGGTTCATTACCTCCTTATCAACAACAAAGAATTTTTGAACCAGCTCCAGAGCCATTCAAACCAGGTGGTAGACCAGGGAGAAAAATTATCATATCAACAAATATTGCTGAAACTTCTTTAACCATTGATGGAATTGTGTATGTTGTTGATCCTGGTTTTTCAAAACAAAAGGTTTATAACCCAAGAATTAGAGTCGAATCTTTATTAGTTTCACCAATTTCGAAAGCTAGTGCTCAACAAAGAGCCGGTAGAGCTGGTCGTACAAGACCAGGTAAATGTTTCCGTCTTTATACTGAAGAAGCATTCAAAAAGGAATTAATAGAACAATCACATCCAGAAATTTTAAGAAGTAATTTATCATCAACAGTCTTAGAGTTAAAAAAATTAGGAATTGATGATTTAGTTCACTTTGATTTTATGGACCCTCCTGCTCCTGAAACTATGATGAGAGCTTTGGAAGAATTGAACTATTTAAATTGTCTTAATGATGAAGGAGATTTAACTTCATTAGGTTTATTAGCATCACATTTTCCTTTGGATCCAATGCTAGCCGTTATGTTGATAAATTCAACAAATTTTGGATGTTCCGAAGAAATTTTAACAATTGTGGCATTAATGTCAGTACCAAATATATTTATTAGGCCAGTTTCAGCAAGAAAACTAGCTGATGAAGCTAAAATGAGATTTAGTCATTCTGATGGGGATCATTTGACTTTAGTTAATGTTTACTATGAATTTGAACATGAAGATACTCAGTCATATGGAGTAAGTCAATGGTGTCGAGATAATTTTTTGAATTATCGATCATTACAATCAGCAAAGAATGTGAGAACTCAATTGTCAAAACTTATGATTAAAAATGATTTAAAATTAAATTCACTAGATTTTGATGATCCCAATTATTCAATTCAAATTCGTAAAGCTTTAGTATCAGGATTTTTCATGCAAGTAGCGAAGAAGAAGTCAGGTAATAAAGGTTACTTGACAGTCAAAGATAATCAAGAAGTTTTAATTCATCCATCAACGGTTTTGGCTAAAGAAAATGAATGGGTCTTATATAATGAATTTGTTTTAACAAGTAAGAACTATATTCGTACTGTGACAAATATCCAAGGTGATTGGTTAATTGAACTCGCTCCAAAGTATTACAATCTTGATCATTTTAGTAAAGGTGATGTTAAGTTATCGATTGAAAGATTATGGGAAAAACATAACCATATGAAAAAGAATAAGAGCAAGAAGAAGTAATTTTTATGGAAGGTTTTGTCGAATAGATGTAACAAAAACTCATTTGAAGCCAGTGATAACAATAAATGAATGCTTAATATTGCCCGAGATTTAGAATCTGATATATTAGATTTGAACAATTGATTTGCCGATAAATTTTTTAATACGTAATAGAGGACCAGAGACAACAAGTCGATGTAGGAGTGAATAATAATCAACAAACAATACTAATTAATGTACTCGTCAATAATAATCAACAAACAATACTAATTAATGTACTCGTCAATAATAATCAACAAACAATACTAATTAATATAGTAGAGAATAATGAGTATTATGAACATTCATATTCAGGAATCAAGGACATTCAAAGTCAACTAATTTATTAGTACAATAAGCAAAATCGTAGAATAATTAATGATGAATGAAATAGCGGTAGTGAAGGGGGACAAGACAATTGTAATTTAATAGTATTTTATACAGACCCGTCACATTATAGATTGTGGGAGACAGCAAAAATCGTCAGTAAATGCCGTCACTGTAACAAAACTTGACCTTTTCAACTTAGGGCGACTACTTCAGATTCTGGCGTTCTAAAGAGTCGAACAACCAGCACCAAGTCGAGTCAAATCAAGTCAAAAGAAGTCAAGTTACTGTAACTACTGTTTGTTGTATCCAGCCGATGGCTGGATACAACAAACAGGAAATAAATAGTATTGCAAATGGTAATTCGAATGGAGATGGTAATTGTAGAGAGTAGTCATGATGGGGAGTTAATGCAGCCAAAGTTACAATGGCAACAGGATTATGATTTACCGAATTGACGACACGGGATTAAAACGGAGAACGATTTAAGCCAGCCATAACACGTCGGTGCAAGCAGCAAAAAGTGATTCGATTTAAACAATAAAATCACAGCAAAAATGTTAGGCGACATGATTGGTATTAGAAATCCAACATGAAACAGGCGAGAACAATTTAAAAAAGAGGAAAACAGGAAAAGAAAAGAAAGGAAAACCATAAGAACCATATAAACCAATAAAAATCATAAATGCCATCAAGGGTTTTAATTGGATGATATATGATAAGTATTGAAACTAATTAAAATTTTTAATTCTTGTTGGTTTGTTAATAAAAAATTTCAAATTTCCCCATTTGGACAAAATCGCGCCTGGCATATTTTTCTGGGACAATCTCGATTCAAAATGGGTTGATAATTAATTATTTTATATAACCAACCATAAACTTGCTTTAACCCTAACAAATAGGAGATCTTGTTGTTGTTGAAATTTGATAGGACAACTAATAAATAATTGGTTTTTAGTCATGGAAATTATATAAAATCAGGACTATAAATTAATCAATAATAACATAAATACATACATAAAAAAGTACATACATAAATACGTACATACATACATACATATATACATATATACATACATATATATTTACATATACATTATATACATACATACGTCGTGTTCTATTGACTTATTTTCATTTTTTCATAATTTTCACTTTTTCAATTGTGTTGTTGTTGTTGTTGTTGTTGTTCATCAATTATCATTATGGGGTCAATCTTTTCAAAGTTGTTTAAGAATCGAGAGATGAGGATCTTAATGTTGGGACTCGATAATGCTGGGAAAACGACGATTTTGTATAAATTGAAGCTTGGTAAAACTTCAACTACGGTGCCAACCGTAGGGTTCAACGTTGAAACTGTTAAACATAAAAATGTATCATTTGCAGTATGGGATTGTGGTGGACAAGAAAGAATTAGACCATTATGGAGACATTATTTCACTGGGACAAATGCTTTGATTTATGTAGTTGATTCTTCGGATTTGAATCGATTAGATGAGCTGAAAAAAGAATTACAAAGAGTAATTAATGATAAAGAATTAGCAAATTGCTTATTGATTGTATTAGCTAATAAACAAGATATTCCCGGAGCTATCAAACCAAAAGAGTTGATCGACCGGTTTGAATTGAATAGCTTGACTGGGAATCATACTTGGTCTGTAATGCCTACAGTTGCCCCCGAAGGAACGGGTTTAATAGAAACTTTGAATTGGATAAGTAACCATTCAAATTGAATTTAACTTATTATCAAGACACCCAGTCGTCAATTACCCTAAAGCAAAGATCAAAAGGGAATAATAATTGAAAACATCAAAAATACAACATCGTACTAGTATTATTCCATACTATCGGATTTATTATTATTTCCTACTACCAAGTTGAATACTATCCCCTATTAGTGAGTTTAATATCATTCCATACTGTTAGATTAGATATTCTTGTTTTCCATTACAAATCATTACTAATATTATTCATTATGGTTGAGCCTTAATTTAGTTTTTGCTGGTATCATTTCAGCAGTATGATTATACATATATATATAGCATACTAGTATGAGTATACTTCTGTTTTATATCTTTTAATTAACATAGACTATAATGAAGCAACTATGAATAAACTGTTTTATTGAATTGTTTTCTAATGTATGATAAACATGAACAACGTTTTGCTGCCATTCGCGTCATAAATTAAAACAAATACAACAACACAAAGTGATTGTTGTTGCCTAGTATTACGAATTCATTAATTGAAATCATAGATATCAAGTTCCCAGTTATGAGTAAATAATTTTGGAAGAATTTCATTTTCATCATCTTTAACAAAAATAAAGAGAACAAATTTATCCGAAAACTCAATAAGAAAGTAGACCATTACAAATGTATTACTTCATTTCTCGTTTCATTTATATTGAATCACAATTTTCAGTCTCTTCCTCTGAATAGTAAATCTTTAAACGTCTAAGCAGCGGAAATATATTGTGAACTTAAAAATCGCTTCACTTATCTCTAATATATTTTCACTTTATCATTATAATACTGCTCTAATCGAAGCTACTTCGTATATTCGTGATGTGTCATTAAACTGGTATATGATTTATCTGCGAGAAAAGTATATTTGATCTATGTGTAATCTGGATATCATAATCTACATTATGATCATGACATGGAACCATACTAACCAAACTTATAAAGAGTAATTCTGTTGGTCGCTTCATTTATCCCATTTACTGACTTCACCCGACTCTTCACCAAAGTAACAAGCATGGGCCATATTGGTAAATAAACCAGTTTCAACTACTCCACAAAGAGATTTTATTTTTGAGTGTAAATCATCAGGATTACTTATTTGACCAAAATCAGAATCAATAATGAAATTATTATTATCGGTAACCACAGGACCAGCTTTAGCAGAACCACCTTGACGTAAAATAGATTTGGAAGCCCCTAAACTTTTTAAATCGTTGGTTACTTTAACATAAGCTCCAGGTACTACTTCGATAGGAATTTTCCAATTAGTACCTAAAGTTTGCGATTTTTTCCTATAATCAGCAACAATGATGAATTTTTTAGCAGATTGAGCTACTAATTTCTCTTGAAATAAACAAGCACCACCACCTTTAATTAAATTTAAATTTTTATCAACTTCATCAGCACCATCAAATGCAATATCCAAACTGGGATATTGCTCAATCGATCCCAACTTCAAACCATTATCAATAATCAATTGTTTCGATTGAAATCCAGTTGGTATACATACAAAATTATCTTTAAATTCCAATTGACCAATTCTTTCAGCAACATACACAACCGTCGATCCTGATCCAATTCCAATCACTTTAGCATCAGCAGGAAAGTTCTCTTCAACCGCCTTATAAGCAGCAATCTTCTTCGCCTGTTCCATCGTCTTACTTATCAAACTAATTCTCCTAACTATAGTTTGTCGTATCATTGTTATAATTTCTTCCCACGATGGTTCCCACCATGAGCCAGCTGTTGCGGCGCTGAGCCGTGCGCTGCGGCGCTGTCCACGTACACCGCCATTATCAAAACCTGATTATCTCCCCACCAAAAAATGGAGGTTAATAATTATCCACGTGTTTCAGGGCTACAGACATAAAAATCAAAAGTCACACTCACATGATTAAACCTGCATGGGGCTAAAGAAGAGTTCACGTGACTGATTTTTTGAGATTGAAAAAAAAAATATTGAAACAAAAGTTTTCAACCTGCACAGCACAATAAGGAAATAGTTTGGTGAAATTTTACCTTTGACTTTATTAACCCAAGAATATTTAGTATAATAGTATGTCTGCTGCTGCTAAAGTCTTATCAGATAAACCAAGTGAATTGGAATTGAAAGTTGCTCAAGCTTTCGTTGATTTAGAAGCACAAGCTGATTTAAAAGCTGAATTAAGAGCTTTACAATTTAAATCAATTAAAGAAATTGATGTTTCTGGAGGTAAAAAAGCTTTAGCTGTATTTGTTCCAGTTCCATCTTTATCAGGTTATAGAAAAGTTCAAACTAGATTAACTAGAGAATTAGAAAAAAAATTCCCTGATAGACATGTTGTATTCTTAGCTGAACGTAGAATCTTACCAAAACCAGCAAGAAAATCAAGACAACTCCAAAAAAGACCAAGATCAAGAACTTTAACTGCTGTACATGATAAAATCTTAGAAGATTTAGTTTTCCCAACTGAAATTGTCGGTAAAAGAGTTAGATATTTAGTTGGTGGTAATAAAATTCAAAAAGTTTTATTAGATTCAAAAGATTCTACCGCTGTTGATTATAAATTAGAATCTTTCCAACAATTATATTCAAAATTAACTGGTAAACAAGTTGTTTTTGAAATCCCAGGTGATGTTTACTAGATTATGTGGTAAGTATATATCGTTAATATATTAAAAAGAAATATTACTTTGTAATAATCATTGAATGTTCTCTATCCTAGGATAGGTTTCTTAGACTAATCTCCTGTCCTTTATTTATGATAATATTCATCAAACTTGGAATTTACTCGATTACCAAATCTGGCAACACAAATCTGACAATACAAATCATTTTTCAATGTTTGTATATTACCAATTGCGCTTGTATTCTTTATTCTAAATATATTTTTCATGCTGTTCTACTTAGTTTTATCATTTATCATTATTGTATTTTCCATATAATCATTTTCATAGCATAATATTCACCTGCTTTCGTAGCATGTCTATACTCTGAATTTCATATTTACACACCTTTTGTTTATATCTTTTTCACATAACTAGTTGGGAACATTCCTCGTTCTCCATTCAATTCACCTTCAGTCCATCCACTTCCATCCGTATCATCTTGAACTAAAATTATCTTGTCTCCAGCCCTGATAGTTATTTCATCATCTCCATCTGCAACGTAATCGTATAATGCTTCTAAATATTGTACCCGTTTTGCTCCACGCTTTGGGGCTACAGATGGCCCCTTCTTTTTGCTACTACCAGTGGTTTCCGCAACTAATTCAGCAGGAGTGTTACTATTGGTGTCTTGCGAGTTGATTTCTATGTATGATGTAGGAACCATTCCTGAATTACCATTACTGAGTCTGATTTCAGACCAACCACCTTCATCACCAGTAATCAACGTAAATTGGTCTCCTGGTAAAACCGATATCTCATCATCGCCTGTGGCATTATATTCATATAATACTGTTCCACTACTAACACCCATGCTTGATGACGCCACTGATTTATTTCTCCTCAAACTAAACAAACTTGAAGGAGCAAAATTATGCCCACTAGTAACAGTATGGATTGAATGAGAATCAGAATCAAGTTTTTGTCCATTTTCAGTTAAAGTTGTCTTTCTTTTCAAGAATCCAAATTTAGATTTTTTCTGAGGAGCTCGTTCAACATAACTCATATCTTTATCACCAGTATAGTTTTGAATAGTTTCAATTTCCACTTCATTCTTCACTCTGTTAGTATCTTGCTTCATAAATTTTAGTAAAATTGACAATGTTGAAGATAATTGTGAATCAAATTTTAAAGTTAAACTTTCGGGATCATTTTTTCTTGAAGCAGTCGATTCCTCTAATTTTTGTTTTAAACTGATACAATCTTGTTCAAGCGTTGAATATTCTGATATAGACAGAGCTAATCTCTTTTTCAATTGAGTTAATTCTGGTTCTTTTACTACTAAATTCTCATCATCATGCCAAAATGAACAAGGAATGAATATGAAATCACTTGGTTCTTTCCAGGCTTCCATATTATGTTTAATAAACATAGCTGTATCTAATTTTGGATTATTTTGTTCAATTGTAGTATCAATTAAATGCAATTTTTCTTTTATTCTGTCATTAGAATTTCTTTCGATAATATTAGCATTTTTCAATAATTTGTTTAAAATTGCAACTCTACTCTCATTTAATTCTTGAAAGTAATCCAAAATTTCTGGAACATCTTGGTAATAATATTTATCTTTCAATCTATTAGCAATTGAAAGTTTAACAATGTAATTATTTTTACCAATATTCATTTCAACCTTTTTGTCTTCAAATTTTTGATTATATTTTTCATTACTTGATTTTTCAGTCTTTGTACGAGCATTTTCAGTTGCCTGACATAAGGAATCATAATGTTTCTTTGCTTTATTGACCTCTTCATCTATTAATTTTTTTTCATCAATTAAGTAATTATCAATTGATTCAATCTGAGTCGAAATTTTCAAACATTTGACTTTCAAAGCAACAAGGTTTTCAGCAACCTTAGCAGTCAATTCTCGATTGAATTTGAGTTTTTCTTCGGCAATTGCTTCTGTTTGGGTCAACACATCCGTCCATAATACTAAAGAAGCAGATTCCAATGAACCAGGAGTGATTTTTGGTGAATCACCAACAGATAAACTAGCTGATTTACCCGATTTCTTATCAAATTGTCGTTTACATAACTCCTTTAGTTTATTTGCATAATCCCGTTCAATTGTAGCTCGTTCTCGATAGAACTCTTCAATATCTGATAACCATTCTATACCGTTATTTACCCACTTTTGAGTTGGTTTAAATGAATCTTTCAATTCATTACCAATTGATATCGTTTCAACTGACATATGATGTTTAGGGATGATAGCTTTAACGTCAGTACTGGCTTCAATCATAAAATCTTGGAATGGACAACGACATTTGACGACATTGACGACATTTTGCAACCATTTAGGTTGTTTAAGTGATGTAATGGGGACTGGACAGCAGGCAAGGGAAGTATTGACGCAGATTTACATAGAGAAAATAATTGAAAATTTGTTAGTTTGGATTTTCTTCAAAATTTATACTCTTGAAAATTTTTGATGCAGCAATTGTAACAAAAACTGATTTTAACTAAATTAAAAAGACAAAAACTGAAGATAAAGTAAAGTTGACTCGTTTTCATAAAAAGTATTAATGACAGTAACAGTTAGTATCAAGTAACAAAGTTAGTCATTTCAAAAAGTAAACGAAATAATTTATTTTTTTTCTAACGTTTTCCCTAACATTAAAAAAATTTCACCACTAACAAAAGCCTTAACAGAACTCTAACCGTTTACAAACAGCCTTTATAGTCCAATTTAATTGATGTAAACAAAATTTAAGATACTGCTGCTGATTATTTAAATCAACTCGGAAGCAATTTTTGGGTAGTGTCGATAAGGTCCATGAAAGTTTGTGCAATTTCCATGATTGCCAATTATCTTTACTACGTGTACCTATCATGTTTATCGATTAGTATAAGGACTGGGGGTAGATGATACAAATTAAAGTATAAGATGGTGGTGATGATAGAAAAAGATTTGATATTGTAGTAAGCTATACAATGTTTCACTTTATTCTTAAGTAATAAACTTCATTAACATTCCTATAAAAAGTAATTAGACCAGAAGTGATAATCTGGTGGTGATCAATAATCTTGTTCTTTTGTGATAATTTTAGTGATTAATATTGCTGTAGTTTATCGTTTTTAGCACTATTTTGTTCAACAGAGTTGTGTAGAACTGATTTTAGAATTAAAAATATGTAGAATTTTTTCAAGTTCCCACCAAATTTTATTATCTAGTTTGTATCAATATTGTTGTACTTTTGTGTTAATGTTAGTAATCAAGATTCATATACTTTTTAATGATCAATATTCCCTCTAGCTAGTAATCAATACTTCTATTATTTTGTGTTAATGGTATTGTATTTTTTCCATACAATATAAGTTAATACACCATCTGACTGAAACACTAAATCCAATCAAAACTTGATGATTGTAAACTTACCTCAATATTCAAATGATTATAATAAAACCAGTTGTTTCCTTTAATACGTACTTTGTAGTAGTTGATGTATCGTCCGTGTTGTTTTACACAGATTGGTTTAAAAGTGTGTTATATTTTCTCATTTAAAGGGGTAGTTGAAGTATCGATTGTTACTTATACCAAAGTGAAAGGTTTGCTTTCACTGAGATATCAAGGTTGAAGGTAATACCAGCATTTGACAAAAAAGTCAGTCCTAAAACACATTTTGAGGAAATTGCTGGAAAAGAGGTAAAACAGTAGTTGGTTATAATATTAAGGGGAAATTGAAGGTGATAGAAACCATTTACTAATTGATATAGAGTTTCAATAAATCCGCTCTCTCAGACATAATGACAAAACTAGCATTAACACATACTGAATAATAAAACTAACTCTACCACGATACCCCCACCATCTTGAGAAATTATACTTACTTATGTTTGGACCTTATCTACTACATTATTCCCATACTCATCCATTCCATCAAATGTTTGATAATACCACTTTCTAGTATTTACCTTGCACCAAAAACAATTAAAAAAACCATATCCTCCTACTGAATTAACACACTAGTCCAACCTCCAACCTCTTATGACTCTACTTCATCAATCTCTACCTTCATACTACTTCTCTGTTTATTCATATTCTTCCATTTCCTCTAAGTTATCCGGCGCTACCATCAATATATTATCCTGCATACAAATTGGTGATAATAAGGCGCGACATTAAGTCAAGTTACAACCATTAAGATAACTAAGAGGTAGTTATAAATAATTCAAAGTGACTAAGAGATATCCGCTTGTGAAGC
This sequence comes from Suzukiozyma pseudoglaebosa, assembly GCA_030705115.1. NCBI lineage: Eukaryota > Fungi > Ascomycota > Pichiomycetes > Serinales > Debaryomycetaceae > Suzukiozyma > Suzukiozyma pseudoglaebosa. The sequence goes on along the minus strand of JANIWI010000043.1, from coordinate 82,395 downwards.
TCGCTAAAGCGTTTTTGTTTAATAAACTTGCCTCAAGATTAGTTGGTTCCAAAGTTGGCTTGTTATCTGATATTTATCGCGATTTCAAATCATTGAATCGATTACCAGTCAATCGTCAAGATTTAATAAGGTATAAGTTAAGGAAACGGAAACAGATAGTTATGGATAAACCTTCGCGTCGTCAACGACTATTAGGTTTGGCTAAAGCTACAAAAGATACCTATACCAAATTTTCTTCAGGGTCATGGGGTGGTGATCCTTTATACGATGAATATGGTAATTTAACCTATCCTAAGAATACCACTATAACCTTATTCCCCAGCTACACTCGAAAAGAGAATAATAATAATAATAATAATAATAATAATAATAATAATAATAGTAATGATATCACTGGTAATATTGCAAACAATGGTCATAGTTCTTATGATAATGGTCATGATTCTTATCATATAGATGTCAAAGGTTGGTTGTCTTGTCCTGGCTTGATGACAAGAAAAAATCGTTTAATATTATCTTTAGCAAGACAAATTACAAAATATAACTCAAATTCATCTTTAGCAGAATTAAAGTCTCAGAAATTAGCTCAAGATACTCTAGATTCAGATTCAGATATTTCCGATCAATCAATTGATAATTATAATCTTTCTCCTTCTCCAACATCTTTGTCTCAAGATGAGTTAATCAAAGATCGATTATCAAATTTTATCGCAAGATCAATCCCAAATGCAGAATTAACAGTTATAATAGGCTCATTCAATAAAAATATTACCCCCGTTACTAAAAACGTATTCACCGATTCAAATGGCCATTTTGAAATTTGCATTAAAGTGCCTTATGAACCTTCGGTCATACAAGTCAAAGCTGCTACTGATGATACAATTTTTGCTTTTCAAGATATAATGCTTGTAGAAGATGATGGTATCGGTTTAATTAGTGATATTGATGATACTGTTAAAATGACAGGAGTTATTGGCGATAAACGGGAATTACTATCAACTTTATTATTAAAAGATATTTCCCTGTGGAAAATCCCATCTGTGATAAGTTGGTATGATTCTTTATCAAAAGATCATGGAATTTCATTTCATTATGTTTCAAACTCTCCTTGGCAATTGTTTGGAACTATAAACCAATACTTTGAAGAATCGAATTTACCCATGGGTTCTATGCATTTAAAGCAATACACTGGAAATATCATATCTGCTTTAATGGAACCTTCATCTTCAAGGAAGAGAAAAGCTTTATCTAGAATTCTTCAAGATTTTTCCAAAAAGAAATTCATATGTGTAGGTGATTCTGGAGAATGGGATTTAGAAGCTTATGTTGATCTCGCGAAAAGTAATCCAAATCGAATTGCGGCTATCTATATTCGTTATGTTGAAAACTCTCTATCTGATGTGGATGATAATAAAATTTGGTGGGAGCTTGAGAAAATTCTACATAATTATAATTCTAAAATCAGTTCTAACTCTGTTGAACAAAATAATGCTAAAGACGATCCAACCGAGGTACCTGATTTGATTGATTTATCAGAATCCCCAGTTTCCCCTCCAGGGCCTACAGATAGAGCCGCTAAGCTTCCTCCACCAATTCCAAGGAAACCCCAAGCTTTGAAAGGTAACCATCTATATAGAAAACCCCCACCTGATGAGATCCTAGTAAAAAAAGCAAATTCAGATTCTATACTAACATCAAAGACTGATAATGGAATCAATGACACTCCACCTCCATTACCAAAGCGAACGTCAACAATCACTACCAGTATCGATAGAAATTCCAAAGTTAATAAAATACCTGAGTTTACTTTGAAAGAAGAAGATCTACAGGAACTCGAAGATATTGATCCAAAAGGGGCAGCTTGGATTCGAAGGATTCTTGAATCTGTACAATTACTACAGGGAACTAACACAAGGTTAAAATTATTCAAAGACGATGAAGCTGAATTCTTCACAACTAGCATTAAGTTACTAAATGATTATTATGGGAAACCCTCAAGATAATTATAAATTGGGTTTGATTTTATATATATAGCTAAAAACCAAAAATCCAAATAGTTTATATCCAACGCATACACAACAATATACACGATATGCGAAATGGTCAAGTCATTTACATCAACTAAGGTAAACCGGACCCTAGGAATTAACTTAATTATGCAGCTTGAGGTTTAATTCTCAATCGATAGTTTCAGGTTTATATCGAAAGGAATTCAGGAAGTTTCGGACAGTTTACCATTTTCTTGGTAAAATTCCTGTACATTTGATCCATCACCATAATCTTTAATATTTTCATCTTCGACCTCTGGTAAATCAGATTTGAATTGAGATAAATCCCATGATTCTCCAGTATCTTCTTCTGTATAGAATTTATCAGCAAATTTCGCTTTGATAATTTCTTTACCAGTAAGACTTCTTTTGGTCTTTTCTTGTTGCTCTCTTTCTGCCTTCTTGGCATTGATTTTGGCTTTCCATTCATTGAAAGTTTTAATCGTTATTGGAGTAAATTTGGATTTGTCCAACTTATCTCTTTCCATCTCAATGAATTCTTCCAAGGTGATTTTTGGTGATTCGTCTTCAGCTAATTTTTCTAATCGTTTTTGTTCTTTTGTTTTCAATACAAAACCTTCTGGTAACGAATGTCTATACTTACATTCATTTCCTCCATTTGGACACACCCAAAACCAACCATACTTACAATTTTCAACAGCATCAATGAAATATTTACAAACAATATCAGTCGTGGTTTTAGGGTTACCATGTTTAGAAGAGATAACCAGTCTTAATTTTTCTTCATCCCAATCTTCCATCTTATCTTGTTCTTTCTCTTCTCTAGCATCAATATACAAATCTTTCTTAGCATCTTTTCTACCCACATTAGGATCATGAGAAAACTTACATTTAGGGCCTTTATCACAAAGTCCAACTTTAAAAAACTCACAAAGAATCGATTTAGGATCAACTCCAAATGGCACTTTTTGTTGAGTAACACCAAATAATTTGGCAGCTTCTTTTTTGGCCTCTTCAGCTGCTTTCTTTTCAGCTGCTCTCTTCTTGGCTTCTTCTTCTTTTTTCTTAGCTAAACCCCCATCTGCTCCTACAGTAACTTGTTTAACATATTCTTGAACTTTTTTGGATTTATTTTTATTTTTTAACCCAAAAGTTTTGTCATCGGCATTCTTTAGTCTTGCCTTTTGCTTATTCTTGTCCGATGGTTGTGGTTTCTTCTTCGGTGGCATCGTGTTCCAACTTTTCAATTATAATACTATCTTACAAACTTCTTCACCTTCAAAAATTTTCAATGTCGCAAGTTGAAAAGAAACAATAATATGCAGGCAAACCAAAATGTCGTTCTTTAATCATCTGGTGATGGGCAACAGCAAACAGTGTGATGGTTACCTTCACTTACAATGGTTGTAGGTAAATGCATTTTTGAATTTATAATATACCAGTATAAGCTATTTAAATTTGTGATTAGGTTTGCGTTTTTCTCGAATCTTGGGAGTTTGTAATGTTGGAGTTGATGGATTGCTTGCATTCAATGGAGGTGAAAATGAACGATTACTAGACCAATACATATGGGAAGGAGAATCTGGAGTATTACTGATATTGTTTCCATTGTTTGAAATCATTGGTTTTTTAGACTTCTTTCGACTTCCCCCAAGTAGATTTTCAAATCTGGTATGATGTTCGCTAGACGATGGAGGAGACTCTGGTGACATGACTGTAGTAGATGCACCACCAAATTTTGGAGTAGACGTCACATTAGCCATATATGATTGATTTTGATTATCAATTTGTGGTGAAACTATTGGAGAATTGAACCCATCAGTTCGAATTTTTAAATTCTTACTATTTCTAAATGGAATATATGATTTTCGTGTTGTTGATGATAATCCTTGATTAGTTAAAGACGTTGGACCTATCGAGTCAGCCAAACTTGTTTTGAATGATATATTGGATTGAGTTCTAGCCAAACTTTTATTCAAAATAAATGACGCATCCTTTTCATAAACATTGGGAACCGATTCCATTTGACCATTTTGATCATTAACACTATATCCAGTATCTGTTGAATTTGTGTGAGCATGAACAACACCTGGTTCACGTCTAGCTGGTAAAATACTTAAATTTACTGGTTCAGCAAGACTAGCATCTTTAGTAAAAAATGAATCAAAATCATCTAATGCTGCCCAAACATTACTTAACGAAGCATCTTTTTCTTCAACAGTTAACGAAACCGTATCAGCATGATCAGCAATTGGACCATTCTTTCCATAATAATCTTCCAAATGAAACTGAATATTCTCATTATTTATCTCTTCTTGTTCATCTTCAACAACAGTATTAACTGAACATGTTAAAAATACTGCATGAACATTGTTCCTAGTACTTGCCGCTGTGACAACTGGCATAGGAATGGCCCATCCACTATCTTCTGGAATACCAAATAATGTTGCTGTTTTCTCATATTCCTTCTTCATTGAGGTGTTACCCAAACTCATTCTTAACACATCTTTATCTAATTGTGAGCCTGAGATGCTAACTTTTTCGTCCAAAACTTCTAAAGCTTGCTCTGCGTAATCTGTTAACAATAATCTTAACAAAGGTGAAATTAAATCAGCTCCAACTCCAACAAATTCGTCTCTTTGTAAATCAACCAATGGTAAAACTTGCTTCAATACATTCATAGTCTCCAATTTAACCCACGGTATCTTGTTAGATAACATTCCCAATAACAATACCAATACTTCTGCTTCAAATTCGGGAAAAAAAAGTGCTTTGATTGTCTGAATCGTTTGGGATAGGAAATCATTCTTTGACCTAAATCTATTTTTTGAGAATGAATACAAGATTCTAGACAAAGCAGGCTTATTTAGATCATCAGACAATTTTCCTAAGGATGTTGCTGCCAGTTCAATCTCTTTGGTGAATGTTTTCTTGTCAATAGCATTTAAGAACCTCGGTAAGCTTGCAACTAACGCCATCAACAAACGTGAATCTCCCGTTCCAATGACTCCACTATCTTTAAATTTTAAGAGTTTGTCCAAGAATTTTAATGTTGGGTCCCATGCATTTGATGACCTCAAACCAACCAATATGACTTGTTGTAAACCCTCAAACCTACCTTCCCATTTGGGTGGAAACGTTGAGATCAAACATGAAATAGTATCTGGAGCATCCAAGTCAATTTTAGAGACAAATTTCGACATGGTTGATAATACCTCAATAAATTCTTGTTCATGTATAGTACTCAAACAAGCAACACTAGACCAGAAGAGTTGAGGAAAATCGATAAGTTTATCAGATTCAAGCTCAGCGGTGATAGCATTTAATGTCATCAATATTTGCATAGCAAAACCTTGAATATCCTGAGTATCATCTGAAATTGTATTAGATAAACGATGCAACATATCCTTCAACATAAATTGATCTAAAAAGGATAATAATGATCTAAACACCTGAAATGATCGACAAGCTAAGTGTCTCACCGCACATGTGGTTGCCCAGTTTAATGATACCCTACTCCAATCTTCTTGAAGGTTCGGTGTTACATTCGAGAAAATCTCAAGTAAATTTCTTACCAATAAATCCATATTACGAGGCGTTCTGGCACCTTTTTTGTCATTATTCAAATCGTCATAAACCCAAAGATATCTGAAATGATCTCTTTGGCGCAATATGTCTATGGTTTCCTGTGCCTTAGGTTCTTTGACAGCCAAGGCATGAATCAAATGGATTAGCAAAGAAGCTGCCAGCTCCTGAACAATTGGTATATAATGATCCAACAAAGAAATTGATACATGTACAATTGTGGGTAACTTCTCAATCATTCTCTCGTTCCGAATCGTAAATAAATCCACCAATGATATTAATGATAGTTGCCCCAAAGAAAATGATGCATCTTTTTCATTATGTGCTATCACCCGACTCAAGTTAGCAACATATGGAAATTTTACATCATTTTGAGTTATTGTGGAAACTTTTCGAGGTCTAGGTGGTACCATTGATTTTGGATGAAGATTATTAATGAACTTATCAATAACATATAATGGCTCTTGCTGAGAAAATGCTAAATAGTCAATCACCTGACGAGAATATTCCACAAATGCTTGATTTTTTCTTTCTAAGCAATTGGTCATTATAAAATCAAGAATAATGTCAAAGTTATGTACATTACTTCCCAAAGCGACCCATAAAGCCTCAACTTCATTGTATAATTTTGAACTGAATTTCACTGTGATTTCAAATAAATTATTGAGCACCATTAACGAAGGTTCATCAAGTTGCTTTCCCACTGTCGAGTCAACTTTGCTTACAGGTTTTGCGTTGATTGCGTCAAGATCCGAAATCTCGTTCTCATCGACTATAGGTTCAGTCACATACTTCAATTTGATTGTGCTCATCCATGGAAGCAAGCATGACAAAATATCTCTCCTTGAAGCTTCTTCAACCAAATTGAAAAATTTTGTCATATAGCTTACTCTAATAAATGCGCCTTCTGGTAAAAGTGAGGCAACATGGTTCGAAATTTCAAATAGAGCTTTTTTATAGACCACCTTTGTTCTACTGCAAACTGATTCCGAGAAAACATCAACTGTGGTTGTTTTGAAAAACAATTCTTCAAAATGCTTTAATAGTTTCATTGCCGCAAACCTCACCTCGTATGAATCATGTCCTACCAAAAAGCTGCTTAGACAAATAACATCAAACGGTGGCTTTTCAAGCAGCTTCAATTTTAAAAAGATTTCTGCAAAAATGGTGAAGTAACTTTCAGTAGCACGTAAAGATTCAAGCGACGTGTAGCAATTCTTGACTATTTCTTCCAAGATATCGTCACTGTTCTCTAAATTTCGATCTAGTATATGCCTGAGAGCCAATTTCCCAAATTCATAACATTTGTCGTCGCTTGCGTAAAGCAAACTTCGAATCCAGCTCATAACTCCAGGTATATCGAAAGTCATCATCACTAAGTTACCACCAACATCTAATTCTTGTTTTATTGGACCAGAACAAATTGTCGCCATACAACTCAAGGCAGAGAGCCTCAAAGCTTGTCGCTCAACCTCCAATTTTGCGGCAATTGAAGCTGCATCCTTATTTTTGGCGATAAGTTTGTACATAGTTGTGTAACGATCATGTTCAATATCAGTAGAATCAGCATATCCACACCATTCTTTGAGGTAGTTGAAACAGGCTATCCTGGCTTCAAATGGTAGCCACCTCTGTAAAATATCTCTATCAAGCAAGCTAATGAAAATGCTTTCCAAGAAAATGCAAAAGTAACGTCGTAAAGTTTGAAATTCAAAATTTGTTTGAATAGTTGGCTGTGACAAAAATGTTTTCACATTTTTGATTATTGAAACTAAGTTAGCTAACATCCACTCATCAGTGTATATGTGATCGTGTTTTTTGAACCTTGATGTGATATTACTCACTATGTGAACAACCTCGATTCTAAGCCTTACTTCACCAGGATCTAATTGTTTCGAATTATAATCCCACTCATAAATACATGCTGGGAGATTTTCTAAAAAAGTTCTGAAGATATTGATATTCATTGAGCTTAGACCTGATATAACAGCATTTCTGATCATCGGCTGTTGTGATTTTAATAATGGCAAAACCATAGTGAATACAGATTTGGCGCTAGTTATCTTTTGATTTTGAATGAACATCTGCATGGATCGTTTTCTACCATGTGTTGCTTGTGTTGGAAAAGAAAATTTTTGATCATTAACTGATGTCAAAGAACAACATGCAAAAATTAGATACAATTTCCATTGGTTAATCATAATTTCAGGAGGAGCAGAATTCGCTTTAGAAAACAAAGAAGAAGTATAAGACTTAAAATTGTTGGAAAACTCCACAACTTGTTCATGCATCTGTACCATTCTCACACAAACTATTGAACGACACATAGCCACAGGCATTGGACATCTTTCAAAAAACATATCTAACAACCTTGGATACAATCTGAACCAAATAGTGGCATCAATTCCATAATCAGATTCAGCCAATTTAATTAAAATCCGCTTTCGATTTTTTAGTTTTGTCAACCTAGTCTTTTCTGGTACACTAAGCTTTTTTCTATATGGTTTTATGAGGTCAAAAAAGTCAACATCTTCCAAAATATGTATCAATCTAGCTCCAATATCTGCAGCGAATTTTGAAGAACTTCTGGAATGCGTTTTGGTTTCTTCTGATTTTACATTGATATCAGCTGGGGAATCTATAGATCGATCAGTAATGGTATAAATTGCTTGATCAAACAGTTCTACCAATTTTAGGATTAAGATTCCGTAGTGTCTAACTTCACTATCCAGTGAGCAAAGGAAAAATAAACCGTTTCCTTCAACTTCTTCTATTACTGTTATCATCACTTTCCATTCAAGCTCGTCACTTGGTTTCAATTTATTAACATCATTCACTGTAGCCAGCTCATCAACTTTAAAATTAATTTGATACAAATCATTCAATACATCCTTATTCATCGCTTCATCATCTTGAGCAAAAGGATTCTGATTGGAACCTTTATTTATAGTGCTTATTTTATTAAACTGCATCAACCAACAATTCAATAGTTCCACATAAAGCTTTAATAAACGTTTAAACTCCTTAGAATTAATATAATCTACATTGTAATTTGATAAAGGTTTATCAGTAAACTGAAATGCGATCTTTGCAAACATAGTAATCAAACTACTAGGGTTCTTTATGCTAGCAATCTTCTTTAATGCTCTTACTGCAGCGCTTGAGACTTTGAAATTCGGATGGGCTGCATTGCGAGTCAAAATTTCAACAATTTGCTTTAACAGGATACCAATTACAGTCCCATCGGAAAATGGTACCAAAGTCCAAGGAATTGCATCGATCAATGTTGAAAACAATTCGATGTGTGAATTCTTAGTACCTTGGGATGTAAAATCCAAACCAAAATTGAAGGATGAAAATGCAGAACCACCTTTACCATTGTTCGATAATTGTCCAGAACTCACCTGAAAAGGGTTTGAAGTTGTTAAATTATTTGAGTTAGTTTCAGATAACCAGAAATGTGAACCGTACTGTGAATCTAGCAATTTCAATAACTGTGCAAAGCTTCGACATACTTCTTCATGTAATGTTGCATTCTTCGAGTTTTTGGCAAGAAACTGAAACTCTTCAGATTTTGAATACTTCCTCTTAGATTCCTCAACTCTCAGTTTTGGCTGAGATGAGTTAAAAATGTTTGAAGAAGAAAAGGTGGATGGGTTGCATGAATTAGAAAATGCAACATTGTTAACGTTTATTTCTAATACTTCATTTGTTGGAAAAGGTGGCTTTGTCCCAGCTTCGTAGTCCTCCAAAATGGCCAAATAACTATGAATAATGACCACCACTCGTTCCGAAGACAAGCCCTCGAGAGTGGAACCATTAAAGGAAAGTTTCAACATTTTGAGAACAAAATTTTCTAGGACATAATTCAAATGTTGATATCCAACTATTCTTATCAATTGCACCAAAGCATTCATTAAATTAATGTCCAATGAAAGCCAACCATTTTTTTTGGAAGTAGTTGCTGGATGAAATATCATAGCGTATAATGACTCTAGTTTTTTGATTGTGTTATTCAAAGAATCTGGTAGTCTGTAGATATAAGTCCAAAGCAAACGGGCCGTGCAAACTATAAACACATACTTGTCTTCTGTATCTGACTTTGGCTTCAATTTGAAGCTATTTTCCTGGAGAATCTTGAACCACATATCACAGAACAAATCCTTGTTAGAAACACATAAAGATGCAGTAATCAAATTTAAGCAGTGTGCCCAACCGTTATAGCTTTCGTCATTCAAAGGTAATAAAACCCCCAGAAATGGGTATGAAGCGGTCGCTGGTAAATCTGTAGATCGAGCAAGAATCGACTTCCAAACACTGTAAGTTTTATTGAAAATTTTTTTTATTGCATCTACCCACGTTGGGTGATTGGTTTCTGCAGTCAATGATGAAGCTAATGATAAAATCAAATCATTTAAAACTTTGGAGTATGCAAAAATCAAAGTTTCTATTTGACACTTACTGTAAAATTTGGATAATGATAAAATAAACTCGGCAGTATCTTCAAATGCCTCTGGTGGATAGTTAGTTAACCTTAAATATCGCATTCCATGAATTAACAATTGTAATTTTAAATCTTGATCGTTTGAAATTTCACCAGGAACTTTTTCTAATTCGGCAATAAATCGATCACTTACACTCAAAAATCGCTTTTCTGACATGTAACCTAATAACCCAGCAAATAAATTCCAATTAGCTGATCTCACTAAAGATTGAGACGTACTAATTGGATCTGTAGTTTTTAATTGGGTATAAACAATCTCTTCTAATTTACCGTTTAGATCTTCACCCATAACTTCCTGACTAGTTTGCTTGACAATCTCTATTAATACTCGACATAAAATGAATATAGAAGCTAAAGATTTTCTATCGGCATTGATAGCTACTTTTTTAGCTTCGAATATTCGTCTTTCAATTTTATTTGAGTCATCTTGAAATTGATCGAATGAACTCTTTTGGAAATTCATATTTGTTGAAGGAGAAATATTCAAAGAATTTGTTGATTGATTACGTTTATGATTTGAACCTTTTGAAAAACTTTTCGTTCTCATTAAACTTAATGATCTTTTTGAGCGGGGGCCAGTTTCGTTAACTTTAGTTGAGATATTAAGAGATTTATATTGAGCTGACAATTTCTCCAATTCGATCGCAGCTAAAGTTGCCAGTTCCGATTTAGATTTTCTCCAAAACATGACCGAATCGATAACTGATTTTGGTTTTCTTCTGGCAATGTAGCCCAATGAAGCAACAATTTTATCAAATTGAGGGTCGACACCTTGATTAAGGAAGGTATCAATAGGAGGTTCTTGATCAATAGGATAATCTAAACATAGATTCAATTTACCTTCAGCTCTTCTAACAAATTGAGTAAAAATGATATGAAGGGTATATTCAGCTGGAGTTTTTAAATCAGTTGCTAAACCACGACGAATAGTTGAAAATTCCGTACCCTTTGAAAATCTTAATTTTGTTAAAGAATCATTCATTGCCGGTAGTTGTGGAGAAGATTCAAGATGAAAGTGATCAATTGTTGAAGATGATGATAATTGATAATAAGCATCCAAAGTATTTTTGTTGAATGAATCTCTTCCAAATGAATCTTTTGAGGGAATGGTTGAATTTTGACCAGATTTCGAATCATGAGAAATATCGATTTGATTAATAATTTGTTTGGAAGACATATCATCTTTTTCAGATTTTTGAGTAATGTTGTTTGGAATTTGAGTATTATTCATAGTTTGGGTATCGATTTGATTGGAATTGGGATTGGGATTAGATGAGGGTTGATCTAAAGATATTGAAAAATTCAATCGATTTGACAAATATTGGATCTGATCAATTGAATTGATTCGATTGTGATTAGAATCGATTTGATTTTTATGATTTGGATCTAGGCTATTTGTATCAAAACCTGGATCATGGTTAGAATTTAAATTATTTTGATTTTGATTAATTGAATTAGAATGATTTGAATCAAAATTAGAATGAGGATATGAATTTAAATTATGATGAGTTGGACTAAGAATTGAATCGACATTAGTGGGTTGATTTTCATTTTGATTTTCAATTTGACTTTGATTTTGATTTAGGATGTGATTTTCATTTTGATTGGGATTGGGATTATAATTGAAAGACGGGGACTTCTGTAGTGACTTTAATTGAGACAATGATGAATCGTCAAGATCGGGAATTTCAATCATTCATAAATCGATTAATTGTAACAATAATAAGTAATGTAGAATCAAAAATGATTTAAACGCCAACAAATAAAGTAATAAGCAACTCAATGACCAAAAATTCAATCAGTATAAACAGTCAATCAGTATAAACAGTCAATCAGTATAAACAGTCAATCAGTATGAACAGTCAATCAGTATAAACAGTCAATCAGTATAAACAGTCAATCAGTATAAACAGTCAATCAGTATGAACAGTCAATCAGAATAAACAGATCAATCAGTTTATATCAATCAGTTTATATCAATCAGTTTATATCAATCAGTTTATATCAATCAGTTTATATCAATCAATATAAATGGATCACTGTTTGTATATATCGATGTAATGGATCACTGTTTGTATATATCGATGTAATGGATCAATCAATATAAATAGTGGATCAATCTTGATGTAAACAAGAATCACAACAAACAAGGTGAGTGTGAACAAGGTACAAACAAGGGAGTGTAAACAAAGGTATAAATAAGGTGAGTGTAAATAAGAATGTAAACAAGGTGAGTGTACACAAGGGCAAATAAGAATATTGACAACCAATGAGTATATGCAATCAATGAGACTACGTAATCAAAATAACGTAATCAATGAGTATAAGAAAAAAGGAAAACAACTATTAAAGTAATCAATGAGTATAAGAAAAAAGGAAAACAACTATTAAATGTTAATAAATTCAATGTAATCAACAAACTTACAATTATACTTTACAAAGATATGAAATTACAACTATCTGACTATATATAATCTATAAGAATAATAAATGACAGCTCTTTGCAATACATAAATAAATCATCAACCTATATAAACCAATCATTCATAATAAAACTATTCATAGTCTTTTAATATATAAACCAATAATTTATAATAAAACTATTCATAGTGTTTTAATATAACATACACCTAAGTTTTCTAGTTTTGCACTTCTTATATGATTATTTACTTTTGCAATACCTTTTGCAATACCTTTTGCAATACTTCATACATAATTATTTACTTTTTGCAATACTTCTTACTTATTTATTTACTTTTACTTTTACTTGTTGTTGATTACATTTACTTTAATTGTCATTACTTTACTTGTTATTAGTTATATTTACTTTTTCTTGTTACTATTACTCTTGTTCTTCCTTGTTTCCCTTGTTTACACTTTGAACATTGCTCATCACCCCTTCCCCAGGTTTTTATAATAGTTGCCATGTCCACGATGTTTACTTTTTAATACGCCTACTCAAAACCATTGACCTTCCATAAATTGTATTTATTGTTTACCATTTCATCCCCCTTTTCATGTCAATATAATAGTACTTTCATCACTTAACAACTAGCGATAACATTATTCCTTTATAACTGTTAAATAAAATAACTTATTATAATATATATATATATATATATATATATATAATTTATATAAATATATTCACCTTTATATAAATATGTATATTATTCATTTTATATAAATATATAAATATATTCACCTTTATATAAATATATATATTATTCATTTTATATAAATATATATATTATTCATTTTATATAAATATATTTCAATTTAATGGTATGACAATTGCATTTAAATCAATGAGGTCTATATAATCATTATTCATTTGTTATTATCCCGATTTTTATAATGGTTATTGTCTTGTACTAAGCTACAAGGGATAATTACTGCCAATATCTTGAATTCAATATAACATTTTATTCATGCTTAATCTTTACATATAATAGCCATAATTGACACATACTTTATTGTTATCACTTTCTTTAATATAAGTCTTCTTTGTCTACTTCCGCAAATACTTCCGAAAATGGCATTCTACCGTATTAATAGTAAAAGGCCATATGCAGGTGGTTGGATTTTGCAACAAAATTTTTAATCGGTGTAAATTGATTTTTATCACTAATAATTTTATAATAAATATGGATATAGAGGAGAATATCCCCATTCTCATTAGTCAATTTATAAGTACTGATGTTACTGAAGGTTCTGAAGCTGATTCCCGCCGATTTTCGCGAGAAATCGCCCAATTAATTGAAAATAATAAATTGAGTCTTTTACAATTGATTCAATATTTAGGTAGTAGTTTAACTTCCGATAATGATATAATACGATGTAAAGCATTGAAATGTTTATCTTCAACCCTTGAACATTTGATAGATCTGAAAATGACTGGAAAATTATCAAAACAAGATATATCGGTATTAATTGAATTCTTATGTAATAAATTCGATGATAAAGTTTGTTTACAAGAAGTATTAATAAATTTAAATCAATTAATTCATTTTAATAATTTTTTACCAAGTTTAAACTCCGATTTATTATTAAATTCTTTGATTAAGTCATATAATCCAAAACAATTTTTAGCAAAAGTAAGATATCAAACTTTTCAAATATTATTAAATTTATTGAAAAATCATTTAAGTTTTTATCAAAATTCAACTGAAAATTCAAATCTTTTTATTAAAACTTTTATTGCCATCGGTGAAGGTGAAAAAGATCCCCGAAATTTACTCGATTCTTTCACAATAAATAAATTAATTAATGAAAATTTTAATTTTGATATTAATCTGGATTTACATAAACAATTTTTAAATGACTTATTTGATATCTGTTTTTGTTATTTTCCAATATCTTTTACTCCCCCAAGTAATGATCCCTATAAAATCACTTCAAAACAATTAAAGTCAAAATTAATTGATACTATTGCTTCTCAATCGTTGTTTACTCCTGATTCTTTTAACAATTTGATTGAAAAATTAACATCAACCAACCCAATAGTTAGAAATGATGTTTTACATACTCTATTAGCTTGTATTCAAAATTATAATATTGAAACAATTAAAACCTATTGGTCAATTATTTGGAATTCGATTAAATTTGAATTATTACACAGAAATGATTCAACCTCAATCTTTAAATCAAAATCTTTACAATTAATTCCAAATGATTATGATAATATCGATGATAATGATGAGAATAAATCATTGATCTTATCATTGATTATTATTAAAACTTTAAATTCTCGCTTATACAATCAGGATATTTATATGGAATTTTTAACCAATATTTTTGATGAATTAAATGAAAATTTGTCTAAAATAAATGATAAATCAAAGCCATCAATTTTAATATTGTCTGTTTTGGCATCTCAATATCAAATGTCATTTGATTTTATTATTAATCGATTATTTGATTATGATATATGGGGGAAATTTCTTAATCTTGAGTCAAAATCTCAAGATGATGAACTGGATAAAAATGATGATTTTTTGTTGAATGTGGAGAAACAAAGAAATTTAATTGATTTGTTTGGTTTTATTTTCACTTCGTATTATTTAAAAGCGGAAGATGATATACAATTTCGTGAAGACAATTCATTAATTGAATATAAACCTCACTTGCTCATCTTTATGGGACAATTATTTAATTCTTCAACTAACTTGGAAACAACTTTGAAGATCAAAATTATTCAACAATTTGTTAAATTAATTCAACTTGAAAACTTTTTGAACTCGACAGAATTAGAGTTAATTTTTCAATATTTTAATGAGATTTTGGGTGATGGTAATATTAATTGGAATGATTCAGTTGTTACTGAATTAGTCTCAGGGTTAGTTTTAATTAGTGAAGCCAAACCTAGTATAATTATTGATAACATTTTACCACAACTATTGGCAATTGCTGAAAAATCAACATCTTCTCAAAACACTTTAAAAGTACTAAACGTTATTGGTGATATCTGTACAACTTATCAATTTTTAGAAGTTTTATCAATCAGATTTGTATCCATCTTACAAAAAAGCTCAAATAAAGAATTGATTCAATTGGTAGTTGAAATGTTCATTAATTTAATCAAAAAGATTGAAAGTAGAAATCAGTTTTTGACCAATTCATGGTTAAACAAATTTGTGCCTGCCATTATTAACTTACATCAGCAAGATCCGATATTAGTAGAACGTATTGGTGATTTAGTTGGGTTATTGATTAGATTTTGTGATGTTACGAAACATCAATCAATCATGGATCAATATTATAAGCAATTTTCCTTTGTAATTGAAAAACCGAGTATAGAGATGGGACTTTATTCCAAGATTATTGCTAATTGTGATCGAACAATAAATTATTATGATTTTTCAATAGACAACTTTATTGAAATGATTAAATCAATTGAAGATGAATATTTACATGTAATATACTTACAGCATTTGTCATTGTCAGTGAATAAATTCTTGAACATTGAAGGTAAGTTAGAAGTTTTATTTGATAATGCTTCCAAAACTTGTTTAGATTTAGAAATCTTCATGTGGTCATTGAAAGGGTTATTATTGAAGCTTAATAAGTTAGGATTGGAATATTTAGATAAGATCATTTCATTATTTGTTACTAGTGACCACTATCAGTTGAAATTATGGATAAGTAAATCATTAGTGATATTGTTTATTGATATACCAATATTTGTTAATCCAATACCTCAAATCAAAAAGCGAGACCTAATATCAAAAGTGAACAGTTATAACGTTCAACTATTATATAAGCAACATATATTTGAACTTGTTTTACCTCGATTAATTAAGGGTAATGACAAGATCCTTTTACAAAGTTTATCATTAATATTGAATAATCTTGGTAATGAATCCATTGTTCAACCACATTTAAAAGAGATATTACCATCAATGTTAACAAGTTTGGGTGCTGAGGATCCAATTATGATTTCATCATCCTTATCTACATTAAAGATAATTATTGATCAAGATGTTACTTTGATTTCTGACGAACTAATGACAATCATCCCCATACTCGAGAATTTAATTTCTACCAGAATAATTAAAAATCGTCAACAAGTTAATAATGAGGCAATAAGATTGAACAGTTTAAAAATTTTAACGTCATTATTCAACAATTACAAAATCAAAGACCAACTCATACAATATAAAAAACAATGTCTTGTCAAACTAGCTCCTGGTTTAGACGATCCAAAACGTTCAGTTAGAAAAGCATGCGCCGACTTGTTACAAGTTTTGTACGAATTATAGATAACGAAATTGTATATAGACATATAAACCAATAATACTGCTCGTGGAGTAACGATAAAAGTTGTCCGAGGGTTCCATGAACCCATGAAAATTAATTCAATTTATTATTCTTGAGGGGTGCATAAGTTGAACCAGATGTGGGGAATAATAAAGATTAATATATAGACTAAGCATTATCATCGGTATAAAGATGATTTTCAAAATAAAAATACATGTGGAAACTACAATTATCATAATCATTATATAAAATTTTATTAATATACAGTAAATGCAGGCATCAAAGGAAGAACGAATGACTGAAAGCAATTAATCACTATCTTCATTATAATCGACAGGAGCAAGACCAGGCGTCAAACCAGGCATACTAATCCAACCTTTTTTCACTTTCTCATTAAATTGCTGTTGATTATCATTACTGGTAGTAAGTAATAATTTCTTTCTTAATCGGGATTTTGAGGATGATAATTTTGGTAGAAGGGACAATTTCAAATCATCTAATTGTTGTTTCGTTTCTTCATTTTCAATGTCATATTTATTGATTGAATTTATGTTTCGATTTACTAATTTTTGTAGGTATTTTTCATGATTTAGTGATTTATTAGTTGATTGTTTAATTAATGTATACTTGGTCAATTTTTGGAATTTCTTATTTGATTCATTGAATTTCTTGATCTGTAAATTCCTTTTGGCCTTATGCTTTTTCGTATTAATTGGATCAACTGTTAAATCGAATTGATTCGATAATATTTGTGTTTTTGATTTTTTAGGTAAGTCTGCTTCAGTTTTCTTGGATTTGGCTTGCACAGCTACGTTCGGTAGAAGATCTCCTAAGAGCTTGTTTACTGTAGCCTCAGCTTTATTCTTACTACTAGTACTGCTGAACATGACAATTAATGGAATATTTCATATAAACTGATAAAGCTTGCGATGAGGTACAAACCAAAAAAAATGGTAGCGCCGCTTTTTAAAAATGTGGTAGTTTTTTGAAATCTATATACAAACAATAAAATGGTAAAATGTGAAAGTCTAAGGAACAATAAGAATGTCCAAATTCACTGTAATCAAGAAATCTTGAAAACATTTACCTTCTTGCAAAATAATTGTCAATATATATATATATATATATATAAAGGTAACCCCATCAATGTCTACGCATATGGCAATAGCTTGTGACGATTGAAAGTTGAGTTTCTAGTACTATAGTATAGATCGGGTTCATAAAAAGTGAAAATAAAGTGTAGCATAGTTCCAATCATTGTTTTTTAGCAAAGCCATCGTGTTTTTGGAAACAAGAGTGACAGACTTATTAAAGTGTAAAATCAGTAATCAGTAGTAATCAGAAGCTGTAACCAGGGGGGGTCAATTCACAAGAATTAAAATTCGTAGATTTAACCCGACATTTCAACCGCAATCAAACCGGAGGTAAAATCATGTTCTACGGAGTTAATGAGTATGAACGCCGTAATGAAAGCCCACTCCAAAGGAGTAGTCAAAACAAAGCTCCAAGAATGAATAATGTAGTTTCCACATTTAGTTATAACTTAAAAATATCATCTTGGTAATGTTGATGATGTTTAGGATATACAAATGGTAAGTTTAAATTGTCATCAATTCTGAGCCACTGCTGACACAAACTCGTAGTCAAGCAACACAGGAATCAAAGCAAAGGAGAACCAATGATTATTTTATGACTTTATTTGACAAAAATAGTCAAGTTGATTTTTGGTTTATGAAATGAATGTTTCATACTCTGTTATAAATAAATGACGTAATTAAAGAAAATGGCAAAATTGAATCAGCGAAAACGAATATAGCTCTATCAAATCAATTGGAAAAACAGGGAAATATTCTCTATAAATATGAAATAACTATATATTAACTATATATTAACTATGAATTAACTATGAATTAACTATGTATTAACTATGGTTTAAATTTGCTTTAAGCTTACCTTGGTATTGACCAACCATTTCTAATTTATTATAATTACGTAATGTATTACGTAATCAACAGTTTTTGGTTGGGGACCAATTTTGCGTCGGCGACTAAATCCGGGGAATGGACCAGCAAAATCACAGTACAAATGAATAGTGGCAAAAGCCAGATAGTGAGGTGGTTTACATATGAAAAATGAATAACTATAGAAAAATAAAATAGATAGAAGACAAAACAAAAGACAAAACAAAAAACAAAACAAAAAACAAAACAAAAGACAAAACAGATAAAAATTGAATACAAATAGAAATTGAAAACATATCAAATTTTAATTAAATTCAATTTCAAACTTTGTAAAAACTTGATTCATTTTTTTTTATTCATTTTTTTTTATTCATTTTTTGTTATATTATTTTTTTTTTATTCATTTTTTTTTTATATTCATTTGTTATGTCATCATTTGTTATTCTGTTTTCACATTTTGTTTTGATTATTTTATTTCTTTACTTTATCCCTCCTCAATGACCTTCTCCATCGGTGTTTTTTTTGACATATTGCCCAACCAGGAAATACCTCCGAGCGCTACCATCACAGACCCCCCCCCAAAAAAAAATTTATTAATAGTATAGATGGTAGCGCTAGACATAATACAATAGAAATTGTTAGTAATAGGAATTAATAGAAATAGAAATAGATTATTACTATTAGATAATGATTATTATAATAGATAATGATTATTATAATAGATAATGATTATTATTATTATTATAATTATAATTGATTATCTATTATTAATATAATTGATATTGATTATTTATTATTATTATTATTATTATTATTATTATTATTATCGTTATTTTTTTTTTGTATGTAATTCATATGAATTGTTATTATTGTAACAATTGTTACTAACATTTTTTTTTGTTATTAATTTTTTTTTTTTTGATTTTTTTTTTTCGTGGGGTAAAAAAAAATATTTCATGTGATTTTTTATCACCTCGGTTTGAGTTGTGTGCAGGATAATTTTTCACATGATTTGAAACGCCGGAATTAAACTATATAAAGGTTAAATAATCATTATAAAATTAAATTAATATATACTAAATATATTTAAACTTAATATTATATAAATAATTAGAAATGTCTTCTTTAGCTGCTGATGGATTTGAATCAAATCAATTTTTTGAATTATTACAAACTGGATTAGCTGATGCTGATTTAAAGAAAAAAGCTATTAATGGTGTTAAAGCAATTATTGTTTTAACTTTAAAAAATAAAGATGGTAAAGAACAATCTTGGGTATTAGATTTAAAAAATAAAGGTAGTGTTGAAAAAGTTGATAAATTACCAAAATCTGATGTTCAATTAATTTTAAAAGATGTTGATTTTGTTAAATTAGCTCAAGGTCAAGCTAATGGTCAAAAATTATTTATGAATGGTAAATTAAAATTAAAAGGTAATATGATGAAAGCAACTGCTATTGAAGGGGTTTTTAAAAATTTAGATCCAAGACCAAAATTATAATTTTTGAAAAATTATATCAATTTTATGTCAATTTTCAATTATATTTTTAAATTGAATTTATCATATATAGTTGTTAGCCAGTAATGTATGAAACTTGATAAAAAAATAAAACTAATAAAATACATTAACCTGAAATTCACTAATAAAATACACTAATAAAACTTATAACCTGAAATCAACACTAATAATATACCCTAGAATACACTAATACCCAAAATAAATTAGTAAATCGACTCAATTGTATGACAATCTCATACATATCCTGATAAACCAATTTAATTCAGTTTATACTATTTTTATTAAATCAATTTATATCTAATTCAATTTATAATTAATTCTTTTTAATTCATTTTATATTTAATTAAGTTTATAATGTAAAGATTCTCATACATACTACTAAATGAGAATCTAAATCATATTGTGAATTAGTTGATTTATATTATTTAAAATGAGCCTGCAAAACTAAGCTATCAAGCTGATTGCGATTGTACTCTCTAACCAACCTGATTCAAAATTCAATTGATTTGACTCAGTTATCGTCTTAGCTCTGGAAACGATTTCACCAATCAGTTCATATGTGGTTGAACCTTAGTCGTTTCTTTGTCGTTGAGTTAATTCAATCATTCAATGCAACCCACATCATTGCCCCTAAAGTCGCCTAATTCTGTCTCCGGCTAGCTCTTCCAAGCTCTCCTATGGTCTCACAACCTCCTCCTGACTTTAATCCACGCTTGGTCTACCCATCTTCGAGATTATCGTTGCTGGTTGTTTCAACATCTTCTCTCTTCTGTTTGCCACTCTCGTCTTTGATATCAATCTTAGTGCTGATTGTTGGTCTCATACCACTGTCGACTATGATTACATCTCTCGATCGCTTTCCTTCATATCTATATCTACTTTGAACTCTGACCTGTCAATGACGACAACCGAACCTACAAATTTATTTAATGATCCAATATATGCTTCTTGTGCTTATTGGTTTCACTAGTAGTAACCTCCACCACTTCAGTCACTGTCGAATTGAATGTAAAACATTTGTTTTGAGTAAAAACATATTTCGTATCCTCTATATCCTTCAATTCATAAGAAGATGACTTCAATTCAAATTAAATTCATCGATTATCATATACATTTATTAATAAAGTTCATATGTACAGTGTGGCATAAATCATTTAGACATCGTTATAGACATATAGTCATTTTCATCGACGTGGTTATCCAAGTATAATTCTTGTCACAAACTTATCATCGTTATCATTAAATTTTTCACCTTATCATCATTCATTAAATTTGTACGTTTTCTTTATCATCAATTATTTCGTTATCATCATTCATAAAATTTGTCATTTAACATCAGTATAGGATGAAAGGTACATATTAACGTATTCTCGCCGTAGTATTCTCAACACTTACCATGTCATGTTCTTTATCCATAATATCAAGCTAGCATTCGCTTGAATATTCCCAAACCTGCCATCGGTCGTATTCGGTTCTTGTATTCTTGGTTCGGGTCTCCTCTTGATACTTTTTGGTTTATTCATATTCACTGATAATGGTCGGTTTTATAAAATCAATCATTTCCAGGATTTCCAAGACTTCACTAATGCTTATCCAATCTTCATTTACTTCTTCAATTTCGTTTGGATACAACGTCTCTAAATCCACCGGAGTTTCAGTAAAATCAGTGATATGAAAATCGTAGCATTCTGCTTGTCTTCCGTCCATTTCATCGTCTGGTTCCTCTACATTTGTTGGAACTACTAGCGTCGTCACCTCAACGTAAGTTGTTTTATACTCAAAAATCATCGATTCCTCCCGTTCTTTCGGCTCTTCAACATTGAATATACTAATAGTATTATAGTCAGCTCCGGCCCCTAGATACTCAAATATTTCCACCATTTTCAACAAAACATGCTTTGGATCGTGAATGGACTTGAATTTTTCAGATCGCTCTGGTTAGTGAAATTTGTAGGTTAACAGGTCTTTTTAAGTGGAAATGGATAACGAAGAGACAATTGCTATGTTTTTTGATGGGGACTTTAACCCTAGTAGCTATGTGGATCAACTATTTACATCTATTGTTGGAGATTGCTCAAACCCCCAAACCTATAATAATTTGTCGGGATTATCAAATGATATAACATCATTGATTACCCATTTGGACTATTATACTCAGGAATTATTGAGTAATGATCAGCTAGAGATGCTTCAGCGGTTAGTGGCGGTTTTAAACGACGATACTACTAGATTACAGTACTATACCAATATTTTTAATAATTCAATCTTAACCTTAAATCAAGATTTGAATACCGTTAATGAAAAGCTAACCAATAACGAGAGTGAACCTATTAACAAGCTTATCAAATTGAAAGCAGTCAAGCAAAATTTACTTCGGGTGTTGGAAATTTTCGAATTGATATTTTTAAATTTAAATCAAAAATCATCGATTTCACCCCAAGAATTCGAAACCATGTTGTCGAATATCAAACAAACTGATAAATTCAAACAATTACCTCAAATCTTTGATCATCTATCAAAATTCAACCCCATTTATAGAAAATGGTGGAATAACTTGAATCCAGAATAATGAACTTACATACTAAAACAGAATATATTCAAGGATTACTTTTGAGGATTACATTTGCATTATTTTGATCCTATATGTAAAGGAGGAGTTGTAAATGCAAAAGGACACCAATATTTTAACTTTATTGATTTTGAAACAAGGTGATAATCTGGATAACAACTTATTAATTGGGATAATCTGCTGGCTTTTTTGATTGGGCTTCAATTACATTATGTTGGAGATTATTCCTGTTTCTTTTACTCTTCTCTTGCTTTATTGGAGATTAATTAGATCCATATATTAAGAATGACTTGGTCTATTTATATTTTGCTTAATGACCCTTGCTAGACTTATCGATTTATTGATTCTATTTAAATAAGTGATTCTCCTAAATTGCTTGCTTGATCTGAGGTGAACCTATTTCATACAGTTTACAAGGGTTTTCAGATTTACCAGTGGATCATCACGCTTACCAGATTATCCTGATCAACCCAGCCAATGGTCGTTGACTTAAATCAAAAAAATTTCAATTGGCTATTAATCAATACAATTGCATGAACTAAGACTGAATTTTAGTAGAATAGGATTCTCAAAATACAAAGTCGAGGTAATTTGTTTAAGATAATAAATTAAATGTTATTTATGTCTATTAATAATGCAATTAAAATTATATAACAATGGTCATTAGTCGTAATAGTATTATTTTTCTACAAAACTAGGTTGATTGCCTTCCCCTTCTTCAAGTTTCTCTTCAGTATTCTTCTTTCTTCTAATCCAAGAAAATCCAACAATATATATGAACTTATTGAAAGCTTTAGTTGGGAATGCACGTTCAACCCAAACATTTGGAATAATTCTAATTATGAGACCAGCTGGAATAGACATGAAACCAGCTACCATGGCCACTCCCCATTGTGCTGGAGTTTGACGAACAATACTGAAAGCAGCCCCTCCAACAAACATAATCATCACTTGACCCCCACCAATAATTAATGATATAACAATGAAATACCAATTTCTAAACAAATGTGAAAAGAAATTTAAATTTTCACTATTTATTCTACCTCTAACTGTTGTAACATCATCACATTCATCTAATTTTCTTGTCACAACTAATTTCCAAAATTGTAGCCAAACAAATGTATTAAATGTTAAAGCAGCAAGCTGTTTATCCTCTCGATTATTAGTTATATGACCTTTACCAAAAAATATTGTTGAACCAGCAAAATGTAAAACAAAGGTGATAATAAGATGACAAAATGATTGACCGAGAATCATTTTCCACATCGACGTAGAAATAAGTGGAGCTGTTCTTCCAGCTGGTCTTCGGTTTAAAAATGTATCGTCTGGTTTATCAGTAGCTAGCGCTAAGGCAGCTAAAGTGTCCATAATTAAATTGACCCATAACAATTGAACAGCAGTCAAAACAGATTTACCATCTGGTGATGCAATGGCAGAAACAAATGTCAAAATACAAGCAGTGACATTAACAGTTAATTGAAATTGGATGAACTTTTTAATAGAAATAGCAACAGTTCTCCCCCATTTAATTGCTTGAACAATATCTGTGAAATCATCAGTCATTAAAATAATATCAGAAGCTTCCCGAGCAACCTCAGTCCCAGCAATTCCCATAGAAAAACCAACATCTGCTAACCTTAAAGCTGGTGCATCATTAGTACCATCACCAGTGACGGCTACAACTTCTCCAGCTTTTCTTAATGTATCAACCAAAATTCGTTTATCTTCTGGAGATGATCTAGCCAATACTTTGATTTGGGGAACAATTTCTCTACGTTTTTCTGGTGATAATTTCCTGAAGGTTGGTCCCTCCATAGTCGCATACTCATTTGATAAGTCTTCTGGAGTTAAGATATTACAACTTTTAGAAATAGCCTTCGCAGTTATTAAATTATCACCAGTAACCATTCTAACAGTAACTCCAGCAACTTTACATTGCAATACGGCTTCAGGGACACCCTTTTTCAAAGGATCTTGAATTCCAACAAGTAAATCTAAAGTTAAAGCTTTTTCTTCAGAAGGGGTAGAATTAACATTGACTAATAATGCAGGATCAGCTTCCTCGCCATCTTCAAGAAGTAATTCTGGTGGCGGCCATTTGGTGATTCCTTTAAAATCACGATGAGCTAAAGCAATTGTTCTTAATGCGTCACCAGCAAATTCATCAAGTTTATGTAAAGTTTGATCTCTTAAATTTCTATCCAAATCAACTAATTTTCCAGACGTATCATAAGTGAATCCGCAATCTTTAAAAATTATTTCTGCTCCACCTTTAACATATAATCTAAATCCATTTTCAATTTTCATAACAATACCAGCCCATTTTCTTGAACTTTCAAATGGAATGGCCTGAACAACAGAACCTTCACTTTCTTGTCGTTGCTCAGCTAAAGAAGATTCTTCAAATACATTAAAAGTATCTTTTGCAAATTGTAATAAAGCAGCTTCTGTTTTGTTACCTAAAAATGGATCACCTAAATTGCCCAATTGAGGTGGCATTGTTGGTTTAGTAAATAATTGCATTAATAAAGGTTTCTTCACTGGTTTTTCACGACTTTTCTTTGCTTTTTCTTCATCATAACCATCATTCTCAAAAGCAGTAGAATTTAAAATGATATTAGTACAAATATAGACTGAGGAATTCAACGGGACTTTTGAGACAACTTCTGAAGATTTTTTAATCGAATAATCGCTTTTTTCATGAGTGTCATCAAATTCTACTTGAGATTTATCAATGTTTAATCCAATAACTCCTTTAACAACTGTCATTCTGTTTTCAGTTAAAGTACCAGTTTTATCGGAACAAACTGCAGTTGCTCCTCCCATAGTTTCACAAGATTTTAAAACTCTGACCAAATTACCATTTTGAGCCATTCTTGTAGTAGCAAAAGCTAAAGCTAAAGTCACTGCCAAAGGTAAACCTTCGGGAACTGCCACCACAACGATAGTAATTGCCACAATTAAAATATCCAAAAAATCTTTACCTTTAATAGCGGGAGTTTCCTCATGTAAATGACCACCAGGGGCAATATTAATACAAAAACGAATAAATAAAATAATGAAAAGTAACAAAGCCGCCAAAAACCCATATTTTGATATACCCCCGGCTAAATTATCTAACCTTTCTTGTAAAGGAGTGGTTTCAGAATCTTGGCTTAAACCGATCATAGTTCTACCATGAATTGAGTTTACACCTACTGCTGTAACTACCGCATTTCCTAAGCCCGCCAAAATTTTTGATCCCGAGATTAAATAAGGATCTTGAAACGAAATTTGATGAGAACCAATATCTTCTGTAGTTGGTAAATGATTTTCATAATCACAAACGGCTAAATCTACTGGAGTTTTTCTCAAAGTTTCTGATTCACCAGTAATAGCCGATTCATCGGCTTCAACTTCACCTTCAAATAAGATGGAATCGGCAGGGATAACATCACCAGTTTGTAAAGTTAATACATCTCCAACTAATAAATCATAAATAGAAACCAATTTTTGTTTACCGTTTCTGATGACAAGAATTTCCCGATCTTCTTTTTTAGCATTTAATTTAGCAAATTGACGTTCTTTTTGATAATCATTACCTGCGCCCACGATGACAACGATGATGACGGCGACAAGAATGGCTACGCCTTCGACCCAATAAATACGAGGCAACTCCATACCTTCGTCATCGTAAACGGGGCCCTGACCAAAAGTTTCATACAAACCCAAAGCCAACGATATTGTTGCTGCCACCGATAATAAGATTAATACTTTATCTTTCATAGCTTCATAGCATAGACGAAAGAATGATTTTGAAGTTTTATCGGGTAATCGATTTTCACCATATTTAGATGTTCTTAATTGTATATCGTCATTATTGGTATCATCCAAACCATGGGTAGTCGTGTTTAGTAATGATAATAAAGTAGCAAAGCCGCCAAGTTCATACAAGTTCTTCAACGACTTGGGATCATGGAGTGATGAAAGGGTGGCTACAGAAACATCGTAGGCATTAGTGGTTAATGGGGTGTTTGAATTTATTGAAGCATTATCATCAACCTCAGGCACTTTCAACATGATAACAGCCAGTCAATATCCATCAACTAGGAAAATAAAAAGAAAAAAAATGGATGCCGTTGGTATTGACAAATGCCATCGATTATATACATAAGGCCGTATGTAATAATAAAGGGACAAAGAGCAAATGAGGCTATGTCAAAGACGACGAACAAATATTATCAAACAAATAGTGAAAAACAAACCCGAGCACTAAGTCAAACAAAGACACACCCACAACGAGCAACGAGCAACGAGCAATGAGCAACATTGACACTGAGGCTCAGACTGAAACCGAGTATGTGAACGATAATAACAATGAACGAGAGAACAAGAGAATGAAACTAAGACTTACAAGTGAGAATGGATGTATAACCTTAACTACTGTAGACGAAAAATATTGATACTAGCGGATAAAGTCAAGTTAGTAAGTAAATGAGTGAGTGGAAACTAACTATGGTCACTTATATTGTTGATTCTTATATTATATTATGTAGGTGTATGACGCTGAGTTTGGACTTGGAGGCTATCAGTATAACTTGGGTTAATGATCAGAGTAAGTAGTTTTGCTTGTCATTCGAAAGGGGGTAGGGCGGTACAAGAGGGAGGTGTGGTATCCTTGTTTTTGAATTCTTGGGTGTAGTAACTCTTATAATTGATAAAGCCATGTTGATTATGACAAAGCCATGCATTAGCATGGCTTTGTCTTTTTCATATGTATATGATTAAGCATAGTGTCAAAGAATTTTTCTAGAAGAAACAACCAAGGATTTTGGGGGATTAAGATATGGGAGATTATGGATATATGGGTATACATGGGTATATGGGTATATACTGAAAAGTGTTTGAAGTTTATAGTTATATATGAATAGTAAATTGTGTAATATTTTCAGTCGATTATCAAATTTTTGTTGGTGGTTCATTGGGCCAAGAACCAAATCGTGTAATACACCGCCTTGACACCTATCATGGTGATATTTCTTAGTGTTGATAACTATCGTATTTACATGTCATCTACTGACTCAAGGTTGGCTTTTGTATTTTTTAAAATTCCCAGTACCAGTTTTGGTGCTGGCAATTTCTTGGCTCTGAAACCCCATCGAGCGATGGAGTTGACTGTAACTAAACTCCAACCTAGTAATAGTATTTACAACTACTCTAAAATTTCCATGATGGGTAATGATGCCATCGATGGCAAGGATGGCAAATGATGGCAAATGACGGCAAATGATGGTTGGTTGTCTTGATTACTGCCTTTTTGCCCAGTAAATGATTTTTCTCACTATAGCCAAGTAATAATTGTTTGCCCTAACAAAAAGACGCTCATTCATGCACTTGCAAGATGTTATTCCACTGTTCTCAATACTTTTCAGTTGACAATTTCTTGGCCTTTAAGCCCACTTATACCTGACTATTTTCCCCCCTAATACCTAGATGTGTTTGGTACCCAAAGCCTTGTATCTATAGCCCCCTAAAGATCTTTGCACTTTATAAGTTTCCCACTTTCTCTTTTCTCGCCTTGATTTTAACTTTGGTATAGCCATGACACGTTCTTGGCTTATATTTTATTACTTGTGTACCAGATAATTAATCCTTAGTTGTTTTACGCCAAACCTTGTTTCTTCCAGGAAATTTCAAAATATTACCAAACTAGCAATAATAATTCATAACCAAACTTTAGCGCACTTGGTTCAATTCGCACCTATAATACTTAAAGGAACTTTCTTCACCAACCTTCGTATAGTCTTATGTACCACCTCAGAACTTTCTTCTTCTGTATAGTCTTGCATTCCATCTCAAAGGTACTTTTCTTTCTATATGGTCTGGATCTTAAATATTTTCTCAACTATAGCTCATAAACAACTTAAATCATTCATGATCCGTATTTGACTTTTATAAACCCAGCCTTGGTCAGTCCATCAATAAACTGGCTTGATTTTCTACCATCAACTGATTCCCTCTAATACATTTTATTTCAATGAATTATTCAGTTACTAATTACTAAAGTTATATTTCACTGAATTATCGATTAATTTATCAGTATTTGGGTTAAAGATAGATATTTACAGTCTACTGGTGATTTCCAACTTTTTATTATATACAAAGTTTCTACAACAAAATCAATTAACGCATTGTTACAAACCATGTTTGGTTTTTGATGAACTACTGTTTCATTCGTTTTTATCCTTTCACTCAAGTTATCCAACTCTCTTTCATTGCTTTGGTTGGTTTTCTCAATTTGATTAGTTTTTGCAATTTTATCCAAAGTACCACAACTACAAGACTGATTTTTCTTACATTGAAACAACTTCAATCTCAAGCTCAATTGTTTAATACTATTCAAATGATTTTAATAAGAATATATTACATAAAACAGGACTACTTGTATTACTTTATGAAATTCCTTCGATACTAACTATCCAAAAATGATGCTTGCAATTATACAATACTCTTACTAGCTGCAAAAAATTGAAAAAATTAACTTGAAAATGCCCTGCTGGCCAAACGGTTAAGGCATCCGCCTCCTAAGCGGAAGACTCCGGGTTCGAGTCCCGGGTAGGGTTGTAAAATTAATAAATTATTATGGGTTATTTTTTTTTTTTACCATTATCTATCGCCCCTTAGGATTAACTCTGGAGAATCTTGGTTCTTATTATTCAGTCGGTTCTTCATGTACCAGTAGTGGTAAATGAAACAATGTTAGCTGTCTAAAATAAATTTTTTGAATTAATTAAGTAGTAGATTTTGGATCGCATAGTATATTTTTGAAACTGAATCCAAGAAGAGCACTGGATAAGTTTCATTTATGCGTAGCTTGAGATGATTCTTAATCAACGATAATTAATTTCTATATCAGCAACTGATATTCCAGTACCTAAATGTTTAAGAATAGGGCCTTCATTAAAGAAAGTTAATCAAAATATTATAATGTTTATATTAAATGATTATCTCTCATGTATATAACTTCTATCTACATATGGTATTAAAACCCAAAATCAAACGAACTCATGTCTGGTTCCTCAAATGCAGTGGGTGGCGGTGGTGGTTTGCTAAGGTTTTTCGAATCTTTTAATTCTTCTTTAGCGTTCGACTCAATGATAGAACCTCTTCTCTGTAATGATGTCTTTCGAATTGGTTTTGGTGGTGCAATATCATTGATCGACATTCTTCTTTTATATTCTCCATTTTCAATTTGAGCAATTTTATCTTTCCATTCTAATTTTGTTGCAGCATCAATTTCAATAAATTTCCAATTTCTTAACAAAATTATGGCTAAATATTCACACCCCATTCGGGCATATATAGTACATACCTTAATAATAAAATTTGCTTCCTCCAATTGAGTGATATTTAATGATCCTCGTAAATAATTCAATTTATTTAATCTCAAATTATTGAACATTAATATCAAAACTGGATCATCTTTCAAGAAACTTTGACCCTTATGAGTAGGTACCAATTTTTTGATGTAATTGTCTCGGCAAAATTTTGAAAAGTGTCGAGAGTTTTGACTGATTATATGTATAGGTGATTTGATTAATGCTTGAATTGACACTTCTTTCAAATCTAATTGCCAAAAAACCCAACTACATATCCATCTATCCCCGTTAGATATAGCATCAGGTAATATATAATTCTCAATAATTGTCCGTAAACCTTCGTTGCTATCGTTAGAATGGTGTTTTTCTGAATCTGAACTTGCATATACTTTAGCAACTGCAATAGCCAAATGAATATCATCAACCTTACCTGCTAAAGTAGCACAACAGTCTTTAACAGAATCACCTAACAAAAAAAAATACGCAGCATCCATGTAACGATGTTGACCTAATAATACAAAAGCATTTTTCAAAGCCGCCGATCTCCACCTTGGCTGACTGAAATCATTACTTAAGAATTTGAGCATTTTTTGCTGCTCTGGATGACTTACTGTTTTCCATAATCCAATTAAAATCTGCTTCTTTCTCAAAGCTAAGTACAACAAAGACAACCTTCCAGATGGGTCTCGAGTATTGCTAAATTCAGTTCTTGCCACCTGCTCTATTACATTAATTAATCTGTGTGTTTTGACCCAATATACTAGACCTGTCAGCTTTACATTTTCCCATTTTAACTTGTATTTGTAATAGTCCTCAACTGCAGCTAACAATACCTCCTTGTTATCAGAATGTAGTGCCCAACTTATATCTCTCATATTCAAACTATTTTGCTTAGAAGACATTTGAAATAATTTAAACCCTAATAAAAACCTCATACCATTATCATCTAAGGACGCTGACACTTTCTTCAAAAATTTAACTATAGAAATTATTGAAACCAAAGTAGATTGCTGATGTCTTGTCAATAATGGTAGTGTTGTCTTCATCAATTTGTCAACCAAGGAATCAGCTAAAGCGCTATTGAAAGATTTGAAAATCTCAAGATCTTCATTTCCGTTGGATTCCGCATATACGTCCATGGGGGTATCATGTCCACTTGCTTTTTGTGGAGGGCGGCCAATCAGTGAAGATAAAATCACACCATCAATATCCATGTTCAAATCTCCAACAATTGTTTCTTCTTTTCGAATAGCTTGAAATAAATTGACAAATATTTCTTGGACGAACTTTACTTGATTCATATAAAGCGCTTGAATGACGAATTGTGGATGATAAATCGGTAGCGGACCATTCAATATTGCAACCAAGTGATTGATATCATAAACTCGATCATCTGATGGACTCTGCTTCTCATTTTGGTTTTCGCTTGGCTTGGAGTATCCAACCAATAATTGTCTAATGATAGAATCAAGCGAGCTATTTTGACTGGAGCCTGGTCTGATCCATTTATCATCTATATAAAATTGATTACCGCTGGCTATAACAAGAAAGCAATCGTTTAACCATATCAGATCTCCAA
The DNA here is from genome assembly GCA_030705115.1 of Suzukiozyma pseudoglaebosa. Taxonomy (NCBI): domain Eukaryota; kingdom Fungi; phylum Ascomycota; class Pichiomycetes; order Serinales; family Debaryomycetaceae; genus Suzukiozyma; species Suzukiozyma pseudoglaebosa. The sequence goes on along the minus strand of JANIWI010000043.1, from coordinate 50,553 downwards.
TCTCATGGGAAGTATAATTAGAAATGTCCACCTTTTCAATGACTGCAAAAGTAGGCATTTTATTTGTATAATCATATCTCAACTGAGTATACAAAAGAACAAATGTTTGAAAGCCAACAGATAAAATTGCATTCGTAGCCAGCTGATCCGTAGAGGAATGAATGAATGTCCAATCCAAATCTCTAACTTCACCATAATCCTTGGGGTATGTCTCTTCGTATTCCAACACACCACTTTTTATCTCCCAAATTGAAAGATTCAACTTGGTTTCATCAACAACAGCAATCTTGTCAATTACATCTGATCCGTGAATCTTACTAGCATTTTTGATGTTTGTATCAATTACGTATGATTGTTTCCATATTAATTCATACTTTGCAAATGTAAAGTCTATTGTATATATTCTCAAAACACCATTCGAATCTATTACGGATAAAAGGTCTTTTTCACCCTTATCAATTATGGAATTGTAATTGGCAATCAAATGTATGTCTTCCTCCTGTGGGAGGTTTTGAATAGAAAACGGTATTAAATCAATTTCTTTGATACTCTTATTATCATGAATTACTCGAATTCTCCATGCTTTAATTAAATCTTTTTCAAATATAGCAATTACGTAATATTGATGAGAAATATCATGGGAGTTTACTAGAATAAACGATCTTGGAGCATAAGTGATCAAATTACCGTTCTTGTCACATACTTGTAAACGATTGACCAAAATACCCGGTTGATCATCACTTGTGAAGGTATCACAATCCCACAAACTAAGGTAACCCGCCTTCTCAAGAGTGGCAACCAAATGTCTTCTAGACTTAACATCTTTATGTTGTACATCGTTAGCAATAACTGCGTCCCAAATTCTGTTACCTTCGGCTGGATCGATTTCAATCTGAAACCTTTTTGTGATAGTCATGGGTTTATCACTAGTAGAATTTAAATAAATAGGTTCCCATATAAAATTCTGATTATAAAAGTCCAGTACTGACAATAACACATTATGCTTTGAGTATGAAGACGTTGATTTGATTAATTTTTGAATTGATTTAGATTGCCCTTGAAATTTATTTAATAAAGCTGTACCCAATGACAAACAATTGGGGAAATCTAAAAGGCATGAAAAATCCAAAGAACAAACTCTTAAGGAATTTTTCAATCTATCATGAATAATAATTGAAATTGGTGATGACTCAGTATCATTTAAGTATGAGGTCAATGGAAACTCTAAAGGATTATTCAAAGTAGAAAATTCTTGTGAATTAACGTAATCTAAAGTAAGCTCATGTTTTGAACTTACTTTCAATGTATTGGGAAAGGTGTTTTCATTAAATTGAAATTCAGGTAAGTTTTCTATAGGTTCAACAATAATACTATTAGGAGGGGTCTGTGTAATATTCCATATAGCATAAAATCTGACTATTCCGGATTCTCCAATAATGATGAGTAAATCAAAATCAGACAAGTTTTTATTCTGAAAATATTTATTTTTTGATTGTTTTACTTTCGGTATGAAAGATTTTAAAAGATACAAATTTTCAACGATTAATATATTTTTCACTGGAACTGATAAACAATTCAAATTAACAGTATTCCAAAGTTTCAAAAGACTGTGGCCACTATAATCATGGGAAGCCCAAATGCGAAGGATATTATCATTTGTTATGGTATATAATACCAGATTATCTTCGTTACCATTATCAAGATAACCACGTAAATTTTTTATATTTGCAAGAGACTGATCCAGGATTTTTGAATCATTGATGGAATCATTTACTCTTGCTCGCCATTGGAATTCGGTTACCCAAGTACCTTTTGGATGAGGTAAATATGATACTTCAAATAAGGTATTATCATCACCATAATTGATCCGCAGCCATAATTTAATAAATCGATCACAATTACCACTAGTAGAAACTATTTTACTAGCATCATTAGTGAATTTAACTGATGAAATTGGATTTGGTTGATTCATAACCCATCGTTTACTATGTAAAATCTGACCATATTCATCTTTAATGTAATAAAGAGTTAGATATTGATCACAACCAACAATCAATTCGTTTTCATTACAGGCCCACGACAAGCAATTGATTGATTGCAGTAGCAGCTGTTGTTGTTGTTGATCATGGTTCAATTCCAATACTTGAATCCATTGGGGTTTTACCATGTATTCATTTAGTGGTTTCAAGATGATAATTTTTGATTTAAAGGATATGGCTATAAAAGCATTTGTAGAATTGATAGCAATAGCGGTTGGATCATTTTCAAGGTATATTGTTTGTAAATTTTGTTTACCTGAAGTTGTGATATAAATTATTAGATTATTTCCAGAACCATAAGTAACTATATGATGATTCTTCCACAACACTTGTGCAATTGCATGGTTAGCTTTATTTGGTTCTCCAGGAACAAATGTAATTGTCATAAAGGAAGAAATCAAAAATCAGAAATATAACTCAACAATAAAACAAAAACAATTTCAATTACAATAACAATAATAATAGCAATAGCAAAAATAATTCCAATATATTTTTTAAACCAACCAGTAGTGGTATTCGCAAAAGTCAATTGACAGTAAAGCAACTAGTAGTGGTAATCGTAAAGTAAACCAACCAGTAAAATGCAAGTAAACCTCTACTGGTAATAGTATCGCAGTCAATCAATGATAATATAAAGTCAATACAATATTCAAATTATCAACTATATAAATGAGTTCCAAAGTAACTGGATTCAATGCCGGGTTATATACAGAATATCCAGTAACTAAATTGACGTTTTAACTTAAGAATCAATTGCCCTATATAGTTTCAATTAGGAAATTGATCATCATAAGTTACTCCAAGTAAATTAAAAAACTTATGGTTCCCTAATTCAGTCATTGTCGCAAAAATTCGACAATGTCACGAGTACCATGGTAGCGCCAATGGAATATAAACGACATCACTTGATTTTAGTGATTTAAGCTAGAGAAGTATCATTAGTGAAAAGGAATGGGAGCAAGGTATGTTAAAGAGGGAAAAAAAAGGCAGAAATCATAGTCAGAAGTGGTAGGATACAAAGAACCGAAGATATAGGTGTAATATGATTTTGGGATTTTATGATTTTGCCTTAAGATATAGTTGTGATTGTTGAAGTGAGTTTTTTATAGTGCATTTTGTTTTTATTTATTTATTACTAACCGTTTTAGTTGTAAAGATCAAAAGAAGGCACTTGCAATATGTCTACAAAGATCTCCATGTGTATTGATTGAAAGGAATACTCCAAAAGATTGTTTAACAAAACCGGAATTGAAACAAGCGCTACCTGAATTATGTGTAGCTAATTTGAAAGCGTTTATGGATTGTAAGAATGGGATGTTTGATATGAGAAAGAGGATGAGAGGAAATGCTCCACTTTCAACTGGGAAATATGATGAAACCTATGATAATTTATCATCAGGTAATTTTGATCCTCATGACGAAATGAGAAAATTAGAAGTTTTGAATCGAAATTTATCAAAACAAAGATTATTACAAGAAGAACAAGAACGAGCTAGATTAGGAAAATAATTATGAACAATAATTTAAGGCATCAGACAAACAAAAAATTGAGAGAAAACTAAAAAAAAAAGTAATATAAAAATTTCAATAGGAAAACTTACAATTTACATTGATTCTTGGCTATAAAGGTAATTATAGGAAAACTCATAATTACATTTAATTTTTGGCTATAAAAACAATGTGCTAGAATTAACGGCATTAAAAAATAAAAACCTACATATCAAAACTTCACGCTAATCATATACAAAAACCATTCTAGGTACGGAAGTGAATAATCACTATATCTCAAATAGATAATTGTTGCACACACAGGGCAATATTGCATTGAATCATACCATATAATCATACTCATTCATTTCTTGTATATAATTTGAAATTTGATTGAATGTAAGATTGTCATTTATGAAATTTTTTTTCGTTATGTTGTAGTTTTATTTTTATGAGATATTATGTACTTTCAGACTACATGTACCAATTCCGACCATTAATACCTAAAGAACTCGTCCTACACTTAACTCAACATTCAACAATTTTTTCCACTATGATTAATATTACCATAACTACTATATATATCAGTTTGCGCTACCATATTTCTGTGGTATACTATGGCACGTGAAAAAATGTGGTTGTATATATGAAAAATTATTCAGATTATTAGACTAATTAATTTAATTGGAATAGAACACAGGTGAAAAATGGTTGAGATTAGATCAAATATAGACAAAAATAGAGTAGAAGAATTAGATATTTTATTAGATCAACTTAAGCCTCAAATTATTGAATATGTTAGGAAGGCTGATCCAAATTCGTCAGACTATGATCCAACTTCACTCGGGAAATATTATGAACCAGCATATTTGAAAAGCCAATTTTTGTTAAATGAACAGGGAGAAGAAAGAGATTTGAAAAATCCAATTGAAAATCATCAACAATTATTTGACATTATAACCAAAGTTTTAGAATATTCAGTTAATACTTGGAATCCCGGATTTTTAGATAAATTATATGCGTCAAATCAACCAATTGGAGTTGTTAGTGATTTAATATTATCTTTATTAAATACAAATAGTCATGTTTACACTGTTTCACCAGTTTTATCAATAATTGAAAATTATATTGGTAAAAAATATGCCAATTTATTTTTTGAGAATACAACATGTGGAGGATTAACGTTTCCTGGAGGATCATGGTCAAATATTCATAGTTTACAAATGGCTAGAAGTTTGAAATATTCTGACACTAAGTTGAATGGTAATGGAAATTATAAATTTGCCATTTATACATCAAAACATTGTCATTATTCGGTAGTTAAAGGAGCAATTTTGTTAGGATTAGGTTCAAATAATGTATTTAAAGTTAAGATTTTACAAGATGGTAGTATGGATGTTGAAGATTTACAAGCAACAATTGAATCGACAATTAATCAAGGTTATACTCCATTATATATTAATGCAACTGCTGGTACTACTGTTTTTGGATCATATGATCCATTTCTTGAAATTAGTAAAATTGCCAAAAAGTATAATGTTTATTTTCATATCGATGGATCATGGGGAGGTAATATAGTTTTTTCAGAAAATCAGAGATATAAATTAAATGGATGTCAATATGCCGATTCAATTACAGTAAATCCTCATAAAATGTTGGGAGTTGCCAATACTTGTTCGTTTTTATTAATACCAAATGTTGGAGATTTTCAAACTTCAATGTCATTAAAAGCACCATATTTATTTCATGGACGAGAAAATGATGAAGAAAATTATGATTTAGCTGATGGAACTATGGGATGTGGTAGAAGAGCTGATTCTTTCAAATTTTATATGAGTTGGTTATATTATGGTAGTCAAGGTTTACAAGCTAGAATAGATCATGCATTTGCTATTATGGAATATTTTGTTTCATCAATTAAACAAGATAATCGATTTGAATTAGTTATTGATAATCCTCAATGTTTACAAGTTTGTTTTTATTATACACCAGAAAATTTTACTTCAGTTGATAAAACTCCAGTTACCAGATTTATCAGTCGAGAATTACATAGTCAAGGCAAGTATTTAATTGATTTTTCCCCCAATCCTGATTCAAATGATCAAAAAGGTGAATTTTTCCGAGTTGTATTTAACTCGCCAATCTTAACTAATGAGATTATCGATGATTTGATTAACTCCATCGTAACTACTGGTCAGAAAATGACATAAACAAACTTCGAAAATGAATTATTAAGGAGCAAAACGAGTCTAAGTAAAAGACAAAAAAATAAAGTAAACTAAATGAAGTAAAGACAAAGGGTGAAGGTAATAAATCGCAAAGGACAAATTCCAAAAGTGAAATACTTTTATAGACAAGAACGAAAACAATACAATTAGAATTTTTCATTCTATGTAGTCAAGATGAATAAGCCATATAAACAGTTGAAAAACATTGAATACAGTAAAAAAAAAGTAAAATAAAATTGAACCAAGTACATGAAAGAAAATAGTAAACCAAAACTAAAATAAAATTGAATAAATTACATGAAAAGAAAAACAAAATTTGAAAATTTCATAATATATTCTTTAATTATCTGGGTATTCAATACTTTGTTTGTACTAATGTCAATGGTCTCCAAAACTGGAAACATCAAGCGACAATTCATAAAATTCCTGCATATTATTAAAAACAATAAAGTTGGGATTTAGCCCAAACAGGTTACATAATAAAAGAATGGTAACATCCTTGGTTTGTGGTTACATAAAATACGAGGTCTTTAAAAAGGTAGAGATAAAGATGAAGACAGAAAGAAAGAAAGAAAGAAAAGAAACAGAGATATACGGACAAGTTATTGAGTGACCAAGAAAGATAACATATAGGGATAATTAACTACTTTTGGATAAAATGCGACAGGTAAATAGATAGAAAGTAAATACTACATAGCAAATTTCTCGATACTACATAGATAACTGGGTTTAATAAGAACATGTTACTAAGATAAATAGATTTTTGAATAGATAGTAGTTAAACGCATTTTAGTTTGATAAGTGATACTGGATTATGAAGTTTGTGATTGGTAGTTACAATAGAGGAAAATTTTTAATTTCCCTCTATTATAACTACATTTAAAAAATAAAAATTATAAAATATAAGAATATTGACATCATAAATGCGCGATTCTTTTCATTTTTTATGACAATACCACAAACAGTAAAAGTTATCTAAACAGGAAGCAACGGATTACAACCATTACGATAAGTTGTATGAACAGTAATTGTATGAACAGTAACCTCATTATCGGTAGTAAAGTTCCGTAAACAGGAAGTGAATATCTTTAATGTAATTTTTTAGTTAAGTCAATATTTACCTAAAATGGAAAAAAAAAATAAACTTGGACAGGTTCACTAAAAGTCACCATTAACGGCAGGTTCGCTTGGAACCATCAGGTTGAGTTGGTCCCCACTCTTCTAGATGTGGGGATAACCAAGCGGTAGTGTTACCTTGTAGACTGAGTCCTAAGATATTTGGCTAATAGTAAAATTTTATGGTTACATTGAATCTCACTACAACGTCACCATAAACTTTGAATAGTGATGAATTAATTTTTTTTTTTCCACACTACCACACAAGAGGAACCAAACATTAACTACTAGACAAGTAAAAAAAACCCGCGGACTAGCTCTAATATCAACACCATTATTACTAACAACACCAGCAACACCACCAAAGGACACTAGACCAAAACTGGAATCATCTCTTGCAGATGACACATTCCCAATTTGGAAACGAGACTCTAGTAAACTTACTATTCATACTATTATATGAATATTACTACATTATTACTATCATTTTATAACATTATCACTACTTTGTCATTACTATATTATTATTATATTATTATTATATTATTATATTATTACATTATTACTAAATTATTACTACATTATTAAATAGGATGATGTTACTGCATATAATTGTATACTACGTTTTAGCTTATTTTCTCCAGGTTTAAGTTTTGTCTGTACATACCCCAGAGTATCATTCGATCAGTAAGCAAACCAATTGATTAAAGCATTAGTTGTTGAAGTTAGTTTTCCCTATTCTCAAGATCTTTAATCTTTTAAAAAGTTGTTGTGTCTATCGACACAACAACTTTTTGGCTAATGGATTGGGGCTTTTTTTTTTTTTTTTTTTTTTTTTTTTGACAGGCTACTTGCCAGTATCCAATAACTGTCACCTATATTAATATCTTCATCAACAACTTGACTTTGCTTTTCCCCCAATTTCTCCAACTATTTCTTCCTTATTATTTTGTTGTCTCTTGTTTTTGTAGGGCGCTACCATTTTTCTATTATTGTCAACTTTACGCGGTCAAAATTTTCACCCTCTAAAACAATCATAATAACAGTTGTTATCATTTATTGCTTGTGAATTAGGGGCAAAATATTGATATTGAAGGGACAATTACATCAGAAGCGATGCCGGAAGCAGTTGGGATTTTGAATTTGCCAAATCAAAGGTATGTGCCCTACCATAAATTTGCCAATTTTTTCAAATAGTGTACTAACTTTTATTCATTTAGATATAAGATTGTATCCAAACAAGGAGCTACATTTACTTTAATGGTATGTGGAGAGTCTGGAGTGGGGAAGACAACATTTATTAATACCTTGTTTCAAACTAGTTTGAAATCACCTCAAGATCCTGAACTAAGACATCAAAAATTTACTAATGCTCATCAAACCGTAGAAATCGATATTGTTAGAGCTATATTAGAAGAAAAAGGATTTAAAATTCGTTTAAATGTTATTGATACTCCGGGATTTGGTAATAATGTTAATAATCATGATTCTTGGATTCCAATTATTGATTTTATTGATGATCAACATGAATCATTTATGAAACAAGAACAACAACCAACAAGATCAGAAAAGAAAGATTTACGAGTGCATGCTTGTATTTATTTTATTAGACCAAGTGGTCATTCTCTAAAACCTTTAGATATTGAAATTATGAGAAGATTATCAACTCGAGTTAATTTAATTCCCGTAATTGCTAAATCCGATACTTTATCACCTCAAGAATTAGATGGATTCAAATCAAGAATAAGGGATATTATTGAAGCTCAAGATATCAATATTTATACTCCTCCTTTAGAATTAGATGATCCTGCATCAGCAGAACATGCAAAACAATTGATTGAATCAATGCCATTTGCTATAATTGGATCAGAAGATGAATATGAATCTTCACCAGGAAATTTTGTTCGAGGTAGAAAATATCCTTGGGGTTTAGTTGAAGTTGAAAATGATAAACATTGTGATTTTAAAAAATTAAGATCTTTATTATTAAGAACTAATATGTTGGATTTAATTTTATCAACAAATGAAATTCATTTTGAAACTTTTAGATCAATTAAATTAGGTGATGATGAATCTAAAGATGACGAATTAACTAATGAAAATGGGGAAATAATTAAAAAATCATCGATAAAAAAACCAAGAAGATTTCATAATCCTAAATTCAAAGAAGAAGAGGATGCTTTGAAGAAATTTTTTACAGAACAAGTTAAAGCTGAAGAGCAACGATTCAGACAATGGGAAACTAATATTGTCAATGAAAGAAATAGATTAAATCGAGATTTAGAAGAAATGCAATCGCAATTAAAAACTTTAGAAGATCAAGTGAAAAAATTACAATTGAACAAACGCTAACCAACACAGTTTAATTTGCTTTATTTCTTATCTACTTATCTTTCTATTCAAATTTGGTATTACTCGCTTCAAATTTGAATTTATATTTATAAATACATATACCTACAACTTTTTCCAATACAATTTTGGGACACTTTCCCTCTTACCGTGTTTTCTTTTTTATTTATGTGAATATTATAGTAGTAACTATGTTTATAGTGTCGTCAATAGCATATGGTTTTATCTAGATTTCGTCTAATACTAGTTGTTTTTACTTCTTAAGCCATCTTAAAAGATGGATCAATTTTTCCTCACCATTCCGTTGATAGCCGGGGAAACTATAGTTAACAAATTGAACATCTTTCTTTTAGGTGGTAGACGGTAATTATTCAAGGTTATGAGTAGTTCAGATCCTAATACCAAGAATGAAGCATACGAAGGCTCTCCTGATCAGTCTCAAGGATCACCTACACCTCCCAATACCAACAAAAATTATAAACGAAATTATCGAGCTTGTTTGAATTGTCGAGTTCGTAAGGTTAAATGTGATTTGGGTCCAGTGGATAATCCTCGAGAAGGTAAATGTGCTAGATGTTTACGAGAAAGAAAAGACTGTGTTTTTGTCGATTCAAAACGGGGAGGAAATACTAATATTATTAATGGAAAACGTAAACGAAGAAGGAGTAGCGTTGAAACTGTGGGTAATGATCAAGAAGAAGGTGAATTTGATCATATTCAACGGAAAAACTCATTAAATTCTTTAAATTCTTCAAATTTATCAATGAAACTGGAAATTCCTCCAAAATTACCTTCAGTAACAACAATTTTACAAAATCCAGAATCGGGTTTTAATGAATATAATTCTACATCTAGTTCTGCTTATGATTTAGGGCAAACCCATACAAATTCTAGTCAAAACTATTATAATACTTTACCAGTAGCGACAAATTTAAACCTTCCAAAGCAACAACAGAATCAACCTCCTCCTCAAATTGATGATAAAGGTTCTCCCACTCATTTTTCAACCATGGAAGGTGCCTTGGTCTTTTTGGCAAAAGCAGCTGGAACCATAGCTAAAGCTGATGAGAGAGACAACATTGATGGTAGAAAACAACATGAACAAATTGAAGCAGGCTATCAAAATTCTAATAATAATTCCAATCGATTAAATGAGTCTATCAATCAAACTCCAAATGCAAATAACCTAGACACCATTTTAAACTCAAATCATACTTCGGACTTCTCCAATACTCCGATAGATTCAAAACCAATAAATCGGAAGAAAACTCCTCTGGACGTCCCACCTTATATTAAACATAATGGTGGTAGAATGTCAATACCAGCATTTGAAAATGCCAGTTCTGTACGACCTCGAGCATCCACAAAATTATCCAACATAGATTATATTGGTGGTTCTAATGGGATTTTAAGTGAACAAGAAGCTGAAATGTTGATAAACTTCTTTTATTCAACCATGTATCCATTTTTCCCTTATCTACCCAAATTTCTTGAAACTCCAAAAGTTTTAGCCAATTATCCAATATTATTATGTGCTATATTAACGATTGCTTCAAGATATCATCCTTTTGAAAATAATGTCGGGTCTACAGGTGAAGGTGGTGTTCCTAGGAATATCGAAGTTCATGACCGTTTATGGTTATACGTTCAAAGATTAATATCTCAGACAGTTTGGGCAGAAGCAAGTACTAGATCTTTGGGAACAGTTTTTGCGTTTTTATTATTTACTGAATGGAATCCAAGGGCCATTCATTGGAGATGGTCAGATTATGCAAATAAAGCGGAGGAAAGTAGTGATGATGGTTATAACTTTAAAACAGGTTCTCAAGATTCTGGTTCTGGTTCAGAAAATTTAGCTGGTTTAGGAGCAATGAGACGAAGTTATAGGATGGCATGGATGTTGATTGGATCAGCAGTGAGATTAGCTCAAGATATGGGATTTATGGAAGTAAGCCAGAAGACATTTTTAGCGACCCATATTGCTGAAATTAACTCAGTGATGAATATCAGTAGGCGTTCAATGTTGGCACATTCTTTGGCAGAAGTAGAGTTAGATGAAGAAGAGATTTCGCCTGAAGAGTTAGAATATCACGAAGTTGATGATCGAATCTTAAAAATGACTGAAGAAGAATTGAAACAAATTTCAGGTGAAAACATATTGAAGTTTACTGCATCGCAGAAAGCTCAAATTGAGTTGTTACAAATTATGTCCGTTGGTCACGAAGCATTGTATGGGTACAAGGCACAATTAGGAAGTTTGTCACAACGTCAAAATTTGACAATATTGAACATATTTAGTCCCTTGATTAATAATTGGGGGAGGAAATATCAACATTTCTTGGTTCCATCAAACTATAAAACTTCAAGAACATTCACAAATCTGGATGCTATTTGGCTGAATCCAAAATCAAAAGTTGTGAAAGAAATTAGTTCTTGTATTGAACATGAATCTTTCATTTTTGAATTCAACTATTTAAAGTTATATATATATTCATTGGCATTAAGTCCTTCACCGCCAATGAAAGCTGATAGAAAAGGGAAAAGGAAGATTAGTTTAAAATTAGATGAAATTTCTAGATCTGCAAAATATATCGAACAGGCATTCAATGCAGCTAATGAAATGTTATCAGTTGCCCACAGAGTTCATAAATTGAGAATGCTACGATTTATGCCAGTGAGATGGTTGACAAGAATGGTTAGAGCAGTTGCATTTATTGTCAAATGTTACTTAACAATTACTGCTCATAAGAAATCATCCAAAAGTACTCTGAATAACTCTTCAGACATAGATTCAACCATATTATCATTGTCGTTGATATCAGTGGATGATATAATTCAAAGTATTCAAAAAGCTGCAATTACACTTCGTGATTGTTCACCAGACGAATTACATTTGTGTACTAGATATTCGAATGTGTTGATGTACTTGTGCTCTGAAATGAAAACTAACTCTAAAAGTTTTGTTAACGACGAAAAGAATGGGGATTCTAATGATTTAGCTCCAATCCATGAAAGAGAAGACAACAGCGATATTCATACGTTCAATATGCCAACTAATAAAGTTTTTGATTATAACTATTTTGAAGGCATGAACCCTGGCAACTCGAATACCGCCTTGAATCCAGCGACACAATCCAAATCCACTTCAGGAAACAATTTGTCAACAAACGGTTCAAATACAAATAATAGTTCCAATATCAATACTCCACCTCAAAGTTTAGTAGGTGATAGTGAAGTGATGGAGTTCTTCATGAATGATAGAAATATAGGTTTGGATTTTGTTGGTCCATGGACTGAGATGATAGAGCAACAGTTAAATTTAAATGATTTCAATTTTGAGGATAGTTTGCTACAACCAAAGGGCCACCAATAAGTCGAAGTTTGTATCAAAATAGTTTGGTTTTTAGAATAAAATGTTACATTAATTGTCTGCTTTCAGTTGTTAATCACATAGACAAAAACTAAATACATATAATACATCTATTAAAAAACCCATAAAAAATATCACTTATCTCCAATAACTTTGAAGCCAAGTCATGGCAGATTAATATTGAATATCTTGAATTTTGTTAATTAGACGGGCAATACTCCTTCGTTTATCTTCATCGTAGTTTTCATGATTAAAGCCCATCTTTGGTAATAGTTCAATTTCATCGATATAAGCTTGGTTTAAATAAGGTAAAAAAGACCCAATTTCTGGATTATCGCAATTAACTAATGGGGTCGCAAAAGCGGTATCAATAGTGGATTCTAGATCCAATTCAATTCCATTGGCACTTAGAAGTGATTTAATTTGAAACAATTTTGCAACCTTATTGCCAGCATTCACATTATGATTCTGAGCCATAAATTTTAAAACAGCAATTCCCTTAGATAGCACACTGAAATCAATATCTTCCACTTTGATTAACACCAAAAATAAAATAGAGCAGAATAAATGTTGGGAATCCCAAAATCCCAATAAAAACATTGTATCCGTTAAATATAGCTTTGCAACTATTTTGATTGTAGCACATGCAGCGTAACAAGTCTTTTTTAGAATTTGAGTAATTATATCACAATTCTGGGTAATGGTAGACAGTACACTTGATTCGTATAACAATGGAATTAATGGGGTGGATATCAATACTAAAGCTTGGTGATATCTGAGGATTAAGTTGGCAATGGTCCTTGACCCATTGTTAATACAATTGACGTTAATATATTGATTTAATACAGGAGTTTCGACATTTATTATCAAATCTTCATAGCATTTAATAATATTTGTGAGTAATAATTTTTGATTGAATTGATTTGTATTAATATAATTTATTGAAAAAGTTCTCATATTTGGTCCATAAATTAATCTTATGAATTTAGCCACATATTTTGTTAAGTGAACATTGTCTTCTAAAGTTTTGGTTTCGAAAGGATCATTTTTAAGTGCAAACACATTTTCATTTGGAAGGTCAACATCAGTATCAGTGTACTGAAAATGAACTGTTTTAGTGGCCCATATAATTTCAATAACAAACACTGACCACCAAAGTCTTTTGTGATTTTCTTCAATGACTTTATCTTTCAAAGTGGAATTTGAACAGGACTTTGAACTTGTAGAAGAATTTGAAATTTGAGTACCTAAAGTTGTATTCGAGTTTTGTTGGACATTAACAGAATCTCGCTTTCGATGCAAATTTAACGATACCGCTGATCTAATAGCAATACCAAAATAGTTGTAAACAGTATTATATCGAGATAAATTTGCTGCATATAACCCCAAAAGTAAAGCTGATTGAATATGAATCACCGTTATATCCTCTTTAGTTAAATGTAATAAGTATTCTGCTAATAGATAATAATCAATACCGGGGTATTTAAAATCATGAGGATGAGTTGACGGCCTATAAGATAATTGATGACCGAATGCTAGTAAGACAAAAATATAACATAATAATGTATGAATTTCACCAATATTATTAGTTTTTTGTAATTGCAGTTTGTTAGATTGGGGGTTTAATAAAATTTGGTAAATATAATCAACATCATCCATTAGATCTGGCCAAGATATTAAATAAAATTCTCGAGAATAAGTGTTATAAACTTTAGTAACCAATTTAATTAATTCAGGTTTTGGAGGTAAACTTTTAAAGCATATATCCATAAGGGTAAATTGTAAATTTGAGTTTTGAAAATCGGCTAATTGATCAAAATTCAACTGATTTAATAGATTGTTAATTTGGGGCGAAAATGGTTGATCAACTGGAGAATTAAAATTTGGAGGAGATAATGAATGGTCTGACGAGTCAAAAGTTTGATTGAAATGGTTAATAAAAGATGAAGGATCATGGGATTGAAAGGAATGATTAGATTCCAAAGTTTCAATCTTTTCCAATAATTTGTTTAAATCTGATTCCATTATGACGACTTTTCTATCTTTTGTAGGATAAGTACATTGACTTGATTTATTGACGGCATGACAATTGGAACAACTAGGTTTTTCACCCGAGCATTTAATTTTTGCTAATTTACATCTTGTACAAGCGTAATGGGATCTTCCAAAAACCTTTAAGGGTTTCGGTTTAGTTACACCAGACATTGCATAATATGAAAATCAATGAAATTTTTGTTGATAATATCAATGATTGAACTTGAGTGATAGTAATAACAATGGTACAAATTGATTTGAAACCAAGATATTAAGCAACCTAGGCAACAAAAAAAAATATATAATAATAATGAAAAAAAAAGACCTTGCCCAACAATAGTTTGTATACTATAGAATCAATAGCAAAAAAACGATTCCAATTACAAACAAACTTAGATTAAAGTCAAATACCAGGAAATCAACAAAACAATCCAAACGGGCACTAGTTAGAATATCTAACAATTATAGTAACACCGGAGTCAAGTAATCAAAACCAAAATTGATTACAAAAAAGACGATGATTGCAAAATTTGATGTTATCGTAAATCTTATATGAAAGAAATAGTGACAATTTATCAAAAGCTGGAAGCAACCGCAACCCTCACAAAATTAGAACGAGCCGCACGTTAAGTAAACCAGGCTAGACACAGAGCCAGGCACAGATCATACACAGAGCCTTGCGACATAGAGATAGGGTGCATCGTAAAAACATTGAACTGGCGACACAGCGAGGGAGTTTTAGTAAGTGTTGATAGCATAGTAATTACATAGCATTTAGTGGAAGTAGTCATAGAAGAAGTAGTAGAAAGAAGTAGTAGAAAGAAGTAGTAGAAAGAAGTAGTAGAAAGAAAGTAATACAAAGAAAGTTGTTATGGAAAGTAGTCATGTAAAGTAGTCATATAAAGTAGTCATAGAATCATAGAGAAGAAAATCTTTATCATAGTAATGGTGAAGATAGTCATGAAAAGACAGTCAAAAGTTTATGGAGGAAAAGTAGATAAATAGTTATTAATAGAGGCATATATGTATAGTTGTATGGATGTATAGTTTTATGGATGTATAGTTGTATAGATTTGCTTGATAGTTTTAAGATTGCTTGAAATTTGGTCAATTTTAACAAAAACACAAATAATTAAAAATTGCCCAAATAGCAACAGTAGTAATAGTAGTAATAATACAAGGAGTACGAGCTCGTACTCCTTGTAGTACCCTTATTACCATTACTGTTTTGTTCCATACTCTGTACACTACTGTGGTGCACCACAGTAGTGTACACTAGGGTGTCAATTGTAATGTGTATCTATGACAATTTACTTTATAATCTTCATAATTACTGATTACTTTTAACAATTTACTTTGTATCTTCATAATTACTGGATTACTTTTTAGGTATACTCATCGTTTTGTCTTCATTTTGGTTATTGCTGAAAATGTAACCTAGTTGCTCATATCAATACCCGAGCAGTGCCCAGAAACTAAATCTATTAAGGAATACAGTAATGCGAATCACAAGAGGAGAATTAATCAAACTACAGTAAATACATAATTGACACATACACACACACAGTGTGTGTGTGTGTATGTGTATGACATATACTATATCTTATTTCTTATTTCTTATTCTTATTCTTATTTCTTATTCTTATTTCTTATTTCTTATTTTTTGTTACTTAATCGTTATATAGTTTATAGTTTTTGGTATTTACCAGTGTCATCTTGTTTCTTTTTTTTTATTAGTGTTTACATTATATAGAATTTGATATTTGTTCAACTATATCTAGATCTGGTAGTTGATCTTTATCTCCATATTTGTAGATCATAGTTGGATCAGATCATATTGTTCGCCCATTGTTAAAACCTCTCCCTACCAGCCATTTTTTAGTTTCCTAAAATAGATTTGAGATCCCGAAAATTTAACTATATAAAAAAATCATTCCGACAACCAATTTTTTTTTTTTTCTTTCATCTTTTCTTATTACTTTCGTTATAATGCAGTTCACCAAAGCAGCCGTCTTGGCTGGATTAATCGGATTCACCTTAGGTGCCAATAGTATGTATACCTTTCTACCTTTATAACTAATTAAAACAAAGATGAATCAAACATATAATGAAAAAAAAATTCAAGAATGACAAATTCGAAGACAAATTCGAAAACAAATTCGAAACCATGAATTTCAACATCAACCAGAAACAATCAACAAGTGTAAGGATAAATCAAGAAAGAATCAGGGGTACCCCTGATTCTTTCTTGTTTGATCCTTGACTTCATTTGATTATTCAAGATGACATAAATTGATATACTACGATTTACTATGATTCGATACGATTTGATATGATATGATGATATTAAATAGAGATTGATTACAATTATCATTTTCTTCATCATTACAATGATTTTCATTATTATTACATTATCATTATTAATTATTGTCATCATTTTTTTTTCATCAATTTTTTCATCAATTTTTTCATCAATTTTTTCATTATTTTTGTTCAAGTCAAGTAATTATAGTATCGATTTTGATTCTATATACATATTACCCCTTCTAATTAACTCAGGACTATTGCCATCATTTGGTTAATTCTCCTATTTGTTATGTTAGGCCCTATCTGAAAATTTTTTTATGCAGGATAATTGCATGCTTTTATTTTGATTTGGCTGCATATTGCTACCACGAGCCGCAAGATTTTTAATGATTGTTGCATTAGTGAATGTCAAATAGGAAAATAATCAAATCGATTGTTAATCCTCGATTGTTTTAATGTTGATTGTTAATTATTGATTATCATCTTATCCCTTATCCATTAATTCCCTTTTCATTGATGATTTGCATTTTTAGCAAGGCTTGGAATTTTTTGTTTTGCTGATGGTAGCTCTGTCGACATTTCGGAAAAACTCGGATACGGAATTCCTGTCAATGCCGAGAAAAATTAATGAGTTGATGATTATGGAATTAAGGGAAGGAAATATCAGTAATTAAGAGGTTGATTATGATGAAGATTATTTAATTTGGTTATTAAGTCGATTATTGTCGAGGTTATTTTTCATGAAGTTAAAATGAAATTAATACATTGACATTGACATCAGTAATTTCATCGATTTCATCAATTTGATCAAATTGATCAAATTGATCAATTTCTTAGATTTTTCAGTGATCTAATGTTAACTCACATTATTGACTTAATTGACTAAATTACTTGAATTTTCATCATTCAATGATTTAATCAAGTTCATCAATTATTCGTTTGATTCTTATTTTGGATCTTGTTTTTTGTTTTTTTTTGTTTTTTTTCTTTTTCTGGGTTCTTTACTAACTTTTAGATTCTACTTTAACCACTGCTACCCCTTCAGTTGCATCTGGATGCTCATTCAAAGATTTCACAGCTACCAATGTTCAACAAATCCAACAAGTTGCTGCATGTCCAACTGCCGTTGGTAACATTGCCATTCAAGGTAGTGGAATTGGTGCTATCGATATTACCGGAGTTCAAGCTATTTATGGTAATTTAACAATTGATAATGCTATTAAAGCCGTTTCAATAAATGCTCCAACTTTACAATTAATTTCTGGTACTTTTGAAATTACTAATGCCACTATTTTATCAAGTTTGAATTTAGCTCAATTAACCACTGTTGGTTCATTAAACTTTGTCACTTTACCAGCTTTAGATACTATTGGTTTAGTTTCTGGTATCACCTCTGCTGAATCAGTCATTATTTCTGATACTAGAATTAAATCTTTAAATGGTATTAATGTCTTCAAATTACAAACTTTCGACATTAACAATAATGGAGAAATTGATGTTATTAATTCTGGTTTACAATCTGTTACTGATAGATTAAACATTGCTGATAACAATGAAAAAGTCGATGTTAATTTAGATCAATTAGCTAGTGCTAACAATTTTATTTTAGGTAAAGTTGGTTCTTTATCAGCTACTAATTTAACCAGTATCAATGGTTCTTTCTCAATTATGAGCTCAAACGTTGGTGAAATTGCTTTAGCTAAATTAACCGCTATTGGTGCTTCTTTAACCATTGATAGAAACGATAACTTAACTGAAATTGATTTCCCAGTCTTAAAATCAATTGGTGGTGCTTTAGAAATTGGAGACAATTCTGAATTAGAAGATTTCGGTGGATTCCCTAAATTAGAAACTGTTGGTGGTACCGTTAATTTGACTGGTAGTTTCAATAATGGTTCTTTTCCATCTTTAACTAGAGTTGCTGGTGGATTCATCATTAATTCTAAAGGTGGAGAATTATCTTGTTCTTCTTTTGATAAATTAAACTCTCAAGGTGTTATCAAAGGTGATCAATATTCTTGTGCTGGTGCCGATGGTACTTCATCATCTTCATCATCTAAAGCTGGTAATGCTAATGGTACTTCTGCTCCATCTTCTAAAGTTTCCTCTTCAAGCAGTTCAAAATCTCATAACGGTGCTTCCAATTCAGCTCCTTCTGGTAAATTAGCTGGTTTGATGACCTTATTTGCCGCTATTGGAGTTGCATTATATTAAAATCATCATCTTTGAATTTTTTTGTTTTCCAGAGATTTTTTTGTTTTCGTGTATGTGAAAAAGTTTTTGGTTAATTTCATTAACAATTAATCAATTTATCCATTTCATTTTGAGTTACTTTAATATTTTAGATGATGGGATTTTAGGTTTATGATCAATCATCATAAATTAAGAATCTTTTATGTTTTGTGTTATACTTTTGTAACTATTTTCAATCCTAATGTTTAGGTGATTAATATATTTGTTTAATATTTTTGTTCTCTATCGTAAGTTTCTATTTTAATATATAAAATTTGAATTATATACAAGAAGAAGAGTACACAGTAGGAAGTGGAATAGTCAATTTGATTGGATTAGCTTATTTCTTAGAGACAAGAAATCAATAAAACCACACTCATCTTCGATATGATATTATATAGCTATTATCATAAAGTTTCATTCATTTCACGGATTTTTTTGTTTTTACAAATCTTTTAGTTCATCACCATTCATATGTTCAACATTAGTTATATTCAATAACTTGGCAACCTGTTGTGCATATTTATTACCAATCTCTTGTACAGAAACGTTCAAATTTGGTTTCAATGTTTTTAAGGATGTAGCAGATACATTAGGAATACCACACATCTCAAATTGGTTTAGATATTTCAAATCATTGTTGATGTTAAAACTAATTCCATAAGAAGTTATAGCTCGTTGAATGTTGGTTCCAATACTTGCAATTTTCAAATCTTTTGGATTATTTTGCATCCAAACTCCAGGATTCTCCCCGTCAAGATAACTGGATAAACCATAGTCTTGAAGAATATTTTGTACTCCTCGTAATAAAATTGAATCAACAAAGCATCTTATTGATAAATTGGTAAATTGTTTTAAATCTAAAATCGTGTAAGCAACCAATTGACCTTCACCATGCCAAGTAACCTGTCCTCCCCGTTCTAATTGATGATATTTACATCCCAATAATTCATATTGGTGTATTTTCGACTCCAAAGTGGGATCTTGCTTCATTTTCTTCCCTCCAGTATAGACATTATCAAATTCAAAAGTTAACAATGTTGGTAATGGCTTCATACTTAAAATTTTTGACAACAAGCTAGTCTCATATTCATTCAATTGAAACCCAGCAGGAATTTCCTTGTATTGCTTCTTGATCTTACTCTCTAACTTTTTGAAATCTAAGTTAGCGTTAACAATTGATGATTGAATCTTTAAACCCTGAGTAAATTCAGTGATTCCGGGGAAATGAATATGGCGAAGTGTATTATAATTTTCATGTATAGGTTTGAACTTGGTAGTACAACTATTGAACCTTACAAACCGTAACATTCTCCCTCCCGATTTACTATTTCTACTGATTCAAGAAACTGTACTAAATATTTCAGCCGGTAGCGGTTGAAATTTCCAATGAGTCTCATCAGGTTCCCCATACAATTTGGGATATTTCTTTGATCATGGCCAGTAAAGATATGAAATCGATACGACAGAAGCGATCAAATGGTACAACGGTAAAGAATGTTAAGTTCAATAAAAAAAAAATGGTTTCCAACCAGTTTAAAGTCAAGAAAACTAGAATAAGTGAAGAGTTTAAAATAAATGATGAAGAAGAAGAAGAAAATCGGGCTGAATTTGAGTTTTTATCTAAAGTATATGTACCTAATTATATCATAAAGAACAATAAAGTACTAGTATCTGATTTGATACCGTATTTACCTAATTTGATTGGAAATGATGAAGAAAATGAATTTACAGATATAAATTTGGAACTACACTTATTTTTAAGTTCTATCATGGTCAATTATATTAACTCATGGTATTTAACCAAGTTAAATACTGACAATTTTGATTTTTGTACTGAAATTTATCAGTTATTGATAATTTTCACAAAAGATTTATGTACAAGAATTGGGGGATTAATTTCCAATTATGATGATCTTTTAGACTTACTAGATAAGGTATTTATGATTTTGAATGACCATCTTGTTGATTTAGTTAAAGAAAGTAATGATAAATATGATTTGAAGATAATTAATGATTATTTTTGTCGATTAAATCAACAAAATTTACCAGACCAACAAAATTATGAAATAATTGGTAACTATTTATCATCCAAACATATAATTTTTCTGAATAATCGACTATTTTACTTTCGATTGCTAATTAAAGAAATTTTGGACCTGATTTTTAAAGAAAAACAACTACTTAACTCGCAAATTGAATCGAGCTTATTCATTTCATTATTGAGTGATTTAGTTTTGAATAAAATCTTTGAAAAGTTATCATCACCACAATTTATTTTAGAAAATATTAATAAAATAGTGGTAATTGCTAATCAGAAATTACTGAATTCAAACAAGAATGAAACCAGTTCTATTTGGAAGAAAATTGGCAAGTTTTATTCTACGATTAAAAGTTTAGTCAATTTTACCTGGCCAACTTATAAATTAAACTCAGATATCTTAAATCACCATTTCTTCCGAGTCTTAAATACCTTAACTAATTTTACGACCAGAGCACCATATTTATCTTCGGTTATACTATTGTTAACCAACACTGTTCGGCAAAATCAATTTTTGAATACCAAATTGAATTCAATTGCAGTTCAATCAATAAAATTGATCTACAAATCTCCATTAATTTCCAGTTCACAAATTTGCAACCAAATATCAAGACTACGTCGGGAAATTTTTCACAAACAAGACGATGAAGATGAAGTTATTGATGAAAAACTAACAATACCGGTTTTAGTTGACAATATACACCTAACAAAGGTTCTTCTTTGGCAAGATCTACCCGTTGGACGCAATTTTCTCAACTTTGATAATGAATCGGAACATGAATTTAAAACTCGTTTACATAGTATCATCCGGATTTTCAATTTCCAGGAAAATGACGACCAAGAAACCATCAACGAAACCTGTGAGTTAAATCAACTCCTAATCATCAACCTTTTAGATACCATAATTCATCAACTATATCCTGAAATATGAAAAGAATTTGATTTTTTTTTAAAAAAAATATCAAAAAAAAACCTATTTTAGCAAATCTTAAGTCTTAAAATACGAAAGATTCAAAGAAGTTTATTGATTACACTAATAGTCATCAAGAATAGACTACTCAATTACTTTTTTTTGTTCATTTAATCTTCCATTTATAAATAATTTTGCAACCATTGTATTCTCCTGTATACAATCAAGACTACACCAATTGAAAAGTTGGCAATGAGATTAAGATAGTATTAGCTGGAAGATATAGAAATGATGATGTTAAGTAGTATAGCGAGAAGAAATAGTTTGGAGCTGATTATTCAACAGAAACGGACAATTGTTTTTGGAGCAGCAGCAGCAATTGCTAGTTCAATCATTTTCAACGAGAATAATCGGTTAGCATCAGCTATGGAATCAGGTAAATTACATTATAAGGACTCCAATGAGCAATTTGGTAAAGGTAAAGAGTATTCATTTTTTCAAAGACCAGAACCGAATTATCCTGGTCATATTCAATTATATAATTATGAAAAATTATTAATGTTTCTTGGATCATCAATTGGAGCATATACTCATCCTGAAAGGAACGAATTTATAGTTGCATTGGGAGAATCTACGGCAATCACACCTATATTACGTCAAATTCAATCGCAAATGTTGAGTGATCCAACCGGTAGACAAATATTACGGGAAAGACCACGTATTACATCAACTTCTTTGAATTTAGATCATTTACGAAATTTACCCCAAGGCAGTGTGGGAAATACCTATGTCAAATGGTTAGATCGTGAAGGAGTTAGTCCTGATACTAGAGTGCCTGTGAAATTTATT
Source organism: Suzukiozyma pseudoglaebosa (assembly GCA_030705115.1). Taxonomy (NCBI): domain Eukaryota; kingdom Fungi; phylum Ascomycota; class Pichiomycetes; order Serinales; family Debaryomycetaceae; genus Suzukiozyma; species Suzukiozyma pseudoglaebosa. The sequence goes on along the minus strand of JANIWI010000043.1, from coordinate 27,590 downwards.
GATGATGAAGAGTTAGCTTATATTTATCAACGATACCGAGAATGTCATGATTTTTATCACTCTATAACTGGATTACCAATTATCATTGAAGGAGAAATTGCGGTTAAAGTCTTGGAATATATGAACATTGGTATGCCCATGAGTGGCTTGGGAGCAATTTTTGCTCCTTTAAGATTAAAGCCAAGCCAAAAAGATCGTTTATACAATATTTATTATCCTTGGGCAATTCAGAGTGGGTTAAATTCAAAACCTTTGATTAATGTATATTGGGAAAAAATTTTAGAAAAAGATGTTTCTCAATTAAGATCAGAATTAGGTATCGAACAACCTCCTGATTTAAGAAATTTACGTAAAGAATATTTTGAAAAATTAAAAAAACAAAAGAGACTTTAATAAAAAAATTTGACAACGAGGGCAGTGAAAAATTACTGAGTCGAGAAATGAATAAAGCCATTTGCATAATTCTGGTTTCCAATTATTCAATATCATTTGACTTTAATTTTGTTCATTCGTAATTTTTTTATTATTTTTCATTTATGTCAAATTTTTGATTTGTCGCAAAAAAACGTCAAGTAATGTCAAAAAATATTTCATGCGAAGCAATCAACCAAAAGCAATCAACCAAATTTCATCTCAAGTAATGGCCAAGTATCGATTTATTAGTACAATTGAAGGATGTCGAGCTTATTATACTCATATTTCTTGAAAAAAGTATGTAATCAATTATAATTAAAACGGTTTCATTGGTTTGGCATTGATTATTAACCATTTTATTAGTCAAAGTTAGATAACTATCTTAAAGTTGGGCCTGATTCTGATCCATATTTTGAAGAGATTCCCAAGAAAGATTTGCATTTTTATCAGCGAGCTGGTAGTAAACGGTGGAGAAAGTTACCTCAATCTATTCCTAAAAAAGATTTAAAAATTTTGGAATCAGTTAAACGTAAGGCTTATAGATTAGATTTGCAATTGAGTCTTTGTGGAATTCGATTAGGATGGGCAGGGGTAATAGGACTTTTACCTTGGATTGGAGATATAATTGTTTTGTATTTTGCTTTACGACTTGTTAGAAAAGCTGAAAAAATTGATGGAGGATTACCATTAAATGTGAAATCCGCTATGATGGCTAATGTTATGTTTGATTTTGGTATTGGGTTGATTCCCATAATTGGTGATATCATTAATATTGCTTACAAATGCAATTCTCGGAATTTTATTTTATTAGAGCAGTATCTTGTTGGTAAATATGATATCGAAAGTCATGGGGTTAGTAGTAAATCAACACCGAATGATCATCATACGACAAATGGTGTTAAATCGGGGACTATTAAACTGCACAATCGATATACTGATCAAGAGAATGAAAATCTCGGCAATAATATTGGAAACTCCAATCCAAGTCAGTCAAATACAACTAATCTCAAACCAAATTTACCTCCGAGATAGCATCACGAAATCAATGCTTCTTATTCCAAATTAATAAAATGATTATAAAAGTTTGGTTCTTTTCACTTTTTTACGTTCCAAATTAATGAAATGATTACAAAATTTAGGTTTTTTTCACGTTTTTACGTTTCAAATTAATGAAGTGATTGCAAAATTTCAAGTAAATAGTTTACAGATATTATCGAAATGAATTATGATCATAAACAAGAAAATAATGTAGGTAAATGAAAGAATCGTTTCTTTATTTCTAAAACTACGACTAAGTTTGAATGCCCATGTTTGAGATTTACCCTGACTATTATGAACCTCTTACTAAATAACAATCTACTATTCGCTGAAAGCAACATATGTTCAATGGCTCTGTATTTGCGGTAAGCTTTTACAAGAACCAGACATTTTGTTGACTTCCACGAAGATAACAAACAAAGATGCAAATATTATAACACTGGAGAACGCTCAACTATGACTATCTGGATCTTTATTTTTCCCTTCAACTATAATAACAACCTTGAAACATTTAGAAAGCATTTTGTTTGGATTTTTAGCTGATAGTCTCCAAATTATACGGTTTCCATATTATTGTTATGGCTTCAATTGTATATGACATTCACCATTGTCATGTAACCTTTATGGAACGTTCAGAACACCATCAAAGTATGCTTTGGTATAGAATACTTATCTTCAATATCGATATAGTTGCAGTAATTAAAAAAAGAATTTCACTTAAGTTTTTTGTGTATTTGCTTTCCACAATTATGAACCGGATATCAACTGCAATTGAACAAAATATGTCTAATCGTATAGGTGGAAGCAAAAATTCAAAACAATGATACTAGTTGCAAGCGAAAAACTTGTAAAACATAAAATATTGTTTAATTTAGTGTTTGGAAACTTTCTGAATATATTTTGCTTGAACAAACCATAGTTACTACCATTTAACAATAACCCAGCTATGATATATTTATCGTGGTTAATTCAAAGTATCAATAATTGCAAAAAATGTAATCAGTGAGTAAAATGCCGAGTACAATTAAAATGGTAACTTTAGGTTTAAGTAGTCTATGGTTAGGGTATCTGGAAACATTTCTCTATGGGAGTTAGCATTAACCCTAGCTTTAGGTCTATGGAACCTGGAAATACTCTTCTAGGCAAAAATGCTATGTTTGAGCCTAAGTTTGAAATGTTAGGGATATTTAGCACTATGTTTAGGACTATATTTCAATGTGTTTAATCCAATAGTACTGTTTAGGACTATATTTCAATGTGTTTAATCCAATTTTTAGAACTATGGTTCAATGTGTCTGCTCCAATTTTTAGTACTGTTTAGGACTATATTTCAATGAGTTTAATCCAATTTTTAGGACTATGTTTCAATGTGTTTAATTCAATTTTTAGGACTGTTTAGAACTATATTTCAATGTGTCAATTTTTATCATTATGTTTAGGACTTCAATGTGACTGCTCCAATTGTTCAAACTCTGACTCTAATGTCGTCAAACATAACTTGAAGTTATCAACAAACAAGTATAATTGTTGAAGTTTAGAAAAATCATTTTCCAATTGATCACATTTGCGCAACAACAGATCGCAGTAGTCAAGCTCTTGCAGTAAATGAAGCTGATCTTGTAAATAATCGTCATTAATCAATTTTTGCTTTTGAATAATCGACCTATATGTCTGATCGGTTAAATTGGCAATATTGTCCTTAATTTTAAACATTAGGTAATCAAAACTCAACAGCAACTTGTGCAATTCCAAAGGATCCACTGGGTCCTCTTCAACACTTTGGTTTCCTTCATTTTCACCCATATTTCATTGGATTTACTTTGAGTTTGCCTGATGGTAAAGATTTTGGTTTGTCGCTTAATAAATTTTGAGCCCCCGCACTCGAATTTTTGATCGCCGATTTTTTAAGGGTGGTAAAAAAAAAAAAAAAAGTTTTTGGTTGTAAAATCAAAATTTTGATCTTTTTCTTGATAATAGTATGAGTTCTGATGGATATTCTCTTTCTAAGATCAATCCTAAGCTTTTAAGAAGAATCTGTATGTATGAATCAAAAAATCACCGAGAAAAATCGAAATAAAAATTGAAATAAATTCAAACCGGAAAAACCGAATAAAAATTATCAAAAAACAAAGAAAACACAGCAAATAAATCAAACAAATGAAACAAATGAAACAAATCAAAACTCTTGTAGTTTTAATTATCGTGAATAATTGGTTTATTCTTAGGATGCAATGTGATTCTGAAAGCAAGCAACTTAATCAATTGCAATAGAACAAACTGTTCTATTGCAATCATAACATGAATTATAAAAACTTCATTAATTGCAATGATAAGAGAGTAACTTGACCAATTGCAATAGAACAACTAGGTCAATTGCAATGATATTAAGAATTTATTTCAAAGCAACATTGCAACTTCTATTGCATTTGATCATACAAGTGTTGTTTGCAGTCAGTGAAACAATGTTTTATGCTCGGAATAGAGCATTTCAAGTAAAAGAGTGACATTTGTTGAATGTTTTTGTTGAGTTCTTCAGAGAAATTTTCTTTACAGATATTGACTAAAAGTAATTGAATGAGTTGATGAATTTTATGCAATGGTTTTTACCAGTTGATTTTCTAAATTAATCTTAATTAATCAAGTTACTAACATTTCTAGATCGAGCATGTAGACCAACGCTCAATGAACCAAATTTAGCTTTAAATTTGGAAATTTGTGATTATGTCAATTCTAAACAAGGTAGTGCCCCAAGAGAAGCTGCTATAGCGGTTGTTAAGTTAATAAGTCAAAGAGATCCTCAAATTAGTGAATTAGCTATAGCATTATTAGATAATTTGGTGAAGAATTGTGATTACCCCTTTCATTTACAAATATCAAGAAAAGAATTTTTGAATGAATTAGTTAAAAGATTCCCTGAAAGACCTCCAATGAGATACACTCGAGTTCAACGTTTGGTATTGGCTCAAATTGAAGAATGGTATCAAACAATTTGTCGAACTTCAAAATACAAAGATGATTTCAATTATATTAAAGATATGCATCGATTATTAACTAATAAAGGATACATTTTCCCAGAAGTTAAAGTTGAGGATGCTGCAGTACTAAACCCTAGTGATAATTTGAAATCAATGGAAGATTTAAGAAAAGAAGAAGCTATAGTTCATTCTGCTAAATTACAAGAATTTATTCGTAGAGGTAAACCTGCTGATTTACAAGAAGCAAACAAATTGATGAAAATTATGGCTGGATTCAAAGATGATAATGTTAAACAAAACAAAAAACAATTAGGTGATGATATTGCCAAATTGAAAAGAAAAGTTGAGATTTTAGCTGATATGTTGAATGCTATTCAAAGTAATGCTTCAACTATTAATGATAATGATGAAGCCCTTGTTGAATTATATTCTTCAGTTAAATCAAGTCAACCTATAATTACAAAGATTATTGAAGAAGATAATGAAAATGAAGATCAAGTTAATGACTTATTAGCTTTGAATGATAATGTCAACAACGTTATAAATAAATTCCAATTATTAAAAGGTGGCAAAGTTGACGAAGCCAATAATATTAAGGTTGTTGGTGGGTCAGGAGCTTCCGCAAACTCAGCAATTGTGAATTTGATTGATTTTGATGATGATGATACATCAGCTCCAATTAGTAGTAATTCAAAAGATCAACAAGGTTATGACGACTTATTAAGTGATTTAGCTAATTTATCATTCAACCCTAATTCCAATTCCTCATCCACAAATCAAGCTTCTATGGCAAATCCATTAGACTTGTATGGATTTGGTGGTTCGATTTCATTAAACAGTAATTCATCAGGTGTGAATCTTCAACAGCAACAACAGCAACCACAACAGCAACAAATTCGTCAACCAATTCCAAATTCGTCCTCAAGTATGAACTCATCATCTAACTTTGATTTCTTAAGTGATTTGAACTCACCATCCCCACAATTACAATCAAATATCAAACATGCCCCAAAACCACAAACCCAATTAGATCCATTTGGATTTGACTTTCCAAGTTCAACACCTGTTCAAGTTCAAACTTCTAACAACATGAGTAAAGTTTTACCCATTACTGAAAATTCCGATTTAAAAATAGAAATTGGAGTTGGAAATTCTTCATCAAATCAATTATTTCATGGAAAAGTATTAATTAGTAATTTACAATCAAAACCGATTGATAACTTCAAATTTTTAATTGCAGTTCCAAGAACTTGCAAATTGAATTTGCAACCGCAATCTAATGATATGATTAATGCATTTTCAAAGAATGGTATCACCCAAGATTTATCCATTGAAAATTCTCATAATAAACCTTTGAAAATTAAATGGAAATTTGAGTATAATAAAGGTGGTGAACAGAAAGAAGATACAGGTGTTAGTGTTTTAGAAATATGATGATTACAATGGACATTTTTTTTTTTAAATCTTAATTTTGTATTCATCACTTACGTAAGATAGGCAATGAGGGTATACATAGATAGTTCAACTAGACTTTTTTACATTTGCAAGACCAATATATATTTTCATAACAAAACATAATAGTATAAAATTCAATAACTACTAAAAACCGACAAAAACATTTCGAAATACAAGTAATCTTCTCTTAATTTTGAGGTTTAACTAATACATCATCGATTACAAAAATAAAACCATTATCCACCTGTTTAACCTGTTTGACGTCAATCCAATCATCCATATTCACTTTGATTGAAAATTTGTTGGTAATATCTTGTTTAATACTTAAGAAATTACCATTTAATAGTTGAGTTAAAACAGTTTGTTGTTCAATTTGTAAATTATCTTCAAAATTCTCAACTATATGACCAAATAAGAAATTTTGACAATTTTTTTCAACATTTTTGTCATTATCAGTTGATAATGGGAATTCCCAAGGTTTCTTTCCATTCAATTTATGAATAATAGCATCATCAGATGGAGCAATAATGATTGTTATTTCATCAGTTGCTTCAGTCTTAGTGGAAATATATTGATTATCTCTTATATATCCAGAAAATATACTTATATCTCTAATTTGAGGTAAAATAGATTGTAAAAGATTTTCGTGACAATCAACTTGATCAATTTTGAAATTGACTTGATGATCTATATCTCGTTTAACTGGCGCTTCTTCATTATAAGCATTTAAAAAATCGGTAATTGAAATCACATTTTTTGGAGTACGTTTTTCATTATTGACTTCTTGTTCTACTCCAATCTTGAAATCATTTAAATTTATCACATTTTTTCTTTTATCGTTGACTTTAGTATCTTCATCGGGTAAATTTACAACATTTTTTCGTTTTTGATTTTGTTGACGAATGGCTTCAGCCAATTCGTCTAAATTAATCAAATTTTTTGCATCTCGCTTAACCATTTGTTGTTCCTTTACCGCATAGGCCAAATCTTGCAAATCAACAACATTTTTGGCTTCCCGCTTAACTTGATATTCAATTTTTTCTAAATCAACAACATTCTTAGCATCCCGTTTTTGCTGCTCTTGTTCAATAGCATCAGCCAAGGTTTGCAAGTCAATAACATTCTTAGGCTCTCTCTTATCCTGAAGTTGTTCAAGAAATTCGTCTAAATTGATAACATTTTTAGGATCCCGTTTGTCATTTCCATCGATATCACCATTCAAATCAGGTAAATTAACCACATTTTTGGCTAATATACCAACGGCTAAAGTACTTAACCATACAAGAAACTCTAAATGCATCCTTTACTATCAATTATCTTCAATTATATTCAAGTTATATAAAGAAATATAATTTTACTAAATTATCGTGATTGCTTCCGCAGTCAAGTCCAAGAAAATGGAAATTATAACCAACCAGAATAAAAATCTGCGAAACAAGACAACGAGAGTGAATTCACGGTAAGTATAAGATACGGGTATTAAATAGCTATAAAAGAAGTTCCCAATGGTGTTTTTTCGGGAAATTTTGGTCAAGAATTGAAGGAGAATTGAACTTTTTCTATATCGTAGTCTGAGCCACAAACAAAACCAGCGACTAAACTTTGATTGTAACCTATGTAATTGAAAGTGTAAAGTAAGCAATTAGATAAATTCCAGTGTTTAATTAAATGATTGAAGTAAGCAATTAGACAAATTCCAGTGTTTAATTATTAAATGAAGTAAGCAATTAGACAAATTCCAGTGTTTAATTAAATGAATGAAGTAAGTTACATAAATTCCAGTCGTTACTTACATGAATGAAGTAAGCTTTAATTCTATGAAAGAATTTTCGCTATTGATGTTTGGGTGAATACTAGCAAGCCTTGCTGATTGATTTCAAAACCAAGAATTGAATTGGTACACTCAGGGTAAAAAGCACACCCCAGAATGGTTTGCCAATTATCTTAGCGTTGTTTGCACGCTGCAAATCATACTCGGAGGGAATAATATGGAATAAATGGCAAAAGCAAGGAAAATCATTGTAAAGATAGAAGATGGTAAGAAACCGGAAATCTAACCTCAGGACCTGTAGTTTCAAAAGGATATGGCACGTATCTAACATGTAATGATTTCCAATATTCTATTTTATATTGACCTTTGAAGTTGATGGCATTGTTGGACAAAATTGAAAGATGATGTAGTACTCACTCGCGTTATAGGTATGTGTTTTAGGAGCTGAAAGCTGTGCAACAGCTTTCATTAGCTTGAAATTTAGCATTGAGTAAGTATGTATTTTAGGAGCTGAAAGCTGTGTAACAGCTTTCATTAGTTTGAAATTTAGCATTGAGTGTATAAATGTGTATTTCAAAAGTTTTCATAAAACTCACTAGGGTTATAGCTAAGTTTTCTAAGAGTTAAAAGCTGTTGCACAGCTTTCAATTTTCAGTTTCTCTAGTTATCGGGATGACTTAAATTTGGGATGAAACTTGACCTTTTTTGAGCATTAGCTAAACTTTGTTGCAATCTAAGTTTTCGAATTCTCAATTGCTTCAATTGAGCCTGCTTTGGATTATCCAATACTACGTTTGAACTGGTTGATGATAATCTAACCTCATTCAATTTGAATTTATTGTCTAATGACACTTTTTGTTTGCGTAACTTCGACACTTTGGACTCGATTTGATTAACAATCAGCTCAATTTCTGGATTTATCGATTTCTTGAATGATTGTTTAGCATTAATTAAATCTGCTTCCGCTACCAAGTCAAAAACTCGACTGGTTTGTAGAATTTTTTGCAAATTTCGGGAATATTTGGTGGTTTCTTGCAAATTTTTGACAGTACTATCTAAAGTTAGCACCGAATCTCGTATCAGATCCACTGACTTATCCAAATTATTCATTTGATGTCTAGTTTTATCAGAATTGAAATTTGTTTTTGGTGATGTTTACCTTTTGTTTAGTTTTAGAGGAACCAAATTTTTTTAGTGATGAAAATCTCAACAACCGTCAAAATTGGTGTTTTCCTGGTGAATCATCAAAATTTTCGATATTTAACGGTGTTTGGGGAGTCATAAGTCTTACGAAGTAGTAGATGACATGAATACCACCATTCCTATCCAGTTAGATGTGGAAAATCTATCTATACCTAGTGATTTACAAGGGTTGAAATCAAATACTAGTCGATCAAGACCACGATCAAATAGTCAATCACAGGTTATGATGGTACCCAAGGTCAATCTTAATCTTGGTAATAAGAAACGAATCCCAGTTCAATATTATGTTACTTTGTTACCTTTGAATGATACGTTTATTAAGAAACATTTACCAATTGCAATCTATCCTGAAACAACAAAGTTGGGTAGACCAACTGGTACAAGACATAAACCCGATGTAAATAATGGTTATTTTGATTCTCGGGTCCTTAGTAGAAATCATGCTCAAATATTTATTGATTCTTCGTCAGGGAAATTAATGTTACAAGATTTAGGTAGCTCAAATGGTACTTATTTAAATGATCAACGATTGGGAACCGATGCCGTTGAAATCAAGATTGGTGATACTGTTTGTTTAGGGTTTAATGTCCAAACCGAATCAACTCATAAACAAATAAGCTTAAAAATTGAAAATATCACAATAATTAAAAATTCCGATTTTCAATTAGATGTTCCTCAATTCAAACATTTAAGTTTTATTGAAGATATATATAAACAAATCGGGCAAAAAAAATCTCTGGGTGATTTATCATCTTCAGAAATTAATGATATTACCTATGATAATGCATTATTCGGCGATATAAATAATAATATCGAAGATGATTTGTTAGGTTTGCATTGTCAAAATAATACCGGCATATTCAATAACAGCCAAATTACTAATACTTCTACATTTGAATCAATAATTCACATACTAGTGGCCAATTTGGTTAAGTTGAAACAACAAAATAATAATTTACAATCTTTGGAAACTTTCCTAATAAATTTTCGAAATAGTTTAAATGAAGTTAATACAAAATATCTTGAACTGGAACTATCAAAACATTTAACTAGTATCCAGGCTGATTTAGCAAAAGAAAGGCTTTCAAATCAAAAGTTCACTGATAGATTGAAACTTACTGAAAAGGAGCAAAATGATAAAATTCGTCAAATGAATATTCAATATGAGGAGTTAATCCAAGAGAATCAACAATTGAAATTGGAGATTAGCCGATTACAACAGAAGTCAGCTATAACCAAGAAAAGTTTTTCAAGTATTGCAAGTAATGATAGATTTGATAACTTACTTGATTCACCTCAAAGTGATGAGTCCGACGAAATTAGAACTAATGGTGGTTATTACATGGCAAATCATGAAGGTAATAGAAACGGTAATGATAAAGAGGTAAGCGATAATAAGGATAATGGGAGTAAGATTAATGATAGCAATGAAATTGAAATTAATGGTGTTAACAATAACGGGAAAATTATTGACAATGAGATTATTGGTAATGATAGTAGTGATGATGATATTGATGATCAAATTAGTACAAAAGTTATTGATAATTGTGAGAATAATAGAGAGATAGAAGATGATAAGAAGCCAATTGAAGTACATCTGGGTACCCATGATGAAAATGAGGAATCAAATCTAGAATTGAACAAGCAAATTCTTGATATTGATCTTAATGAATTATTTCATGGTTTATCTACTAAGGATGATATAAAGAGACGAGAACTTGTTAATATGAATTCATCTAAATCATCAATAAGTGAATTAGAAATTCTGGATGTTGAAGATAACGTAGATGAAAATTCAAGTAAACCTATAATACAACCGTTTAGTCCCACCCTATCCACTCCAGATGAAACACATGATGACCCGCGGTTATTGAATGGATCATCTAATAAAGAATTTGGTCGAGAATTAAATGAAAGATTACAGGATAATTTACATCAAAAATTATTATCTCATCAAAAACGAGAGCAAGAGAAGAACCAACAGTTGTTTCCGACAAAGTCAGACGACAGATTTAATAGTAATGAAGAAATAATGCACCGAGTTATTATAGCTGTTGGAGCAATGTTGTTTGGATATGTCTTCAAGAAAATATCTGGTTAATATTAGAAGAGATTAGCAATAGGTTTGGCCAAACCAAGGAACTAAAGTTCCTTGTAAATAAAACAAATAGGAGCAAGAGTAAGAGCTCAGTAAGCACTACAACAAGAGATCAGCAAAAGTTTTAGTTAAAGCAGGTGACTTTAACAATCAAGAAAATAGCAACAGCTTTGGTGATAGAGATTGATTACAGCAAGCAAGAAAATAGTAGCAGCGTTGATTATCGAGACTGATTACAGCAAGCAAGAAAATAGTAGCAGCGTTGATTATCGAGACTGATTACAGTAAGCAAGAAAATAGTAGAAGCGTTGATTATCGAGAATGATTACAGTAAGCAAGAAAATAATAGCAGCGTTGATTATCGAGACTGATTACAGTAAGCAAAGAAGTAGTAACAGCGTTGGTTATCGATACTGATTACAACAAGTAAGAGCTGCGCAAACATCGTATGATGATACAAAAAAGTTTACCGAGCAGGGCTGTGATAAGCGGTAAATTTGGTGAAAATGACTACCATTTATACCAAATCTAGGAATTCTGATAATCAAAGTGAATGCCCATAATCATAATCCGTTTACATTAATTTAGTTAGTTGATAGGATTTTATAGGTCGTTTTTCAATATACAGGAAGTTGAAATTAAATAGATTAGAATAATTTTTTAGGATTTGATCAAATAAAAACATCATGGATCAAGCAGTATATCAACAATTGATCGAGCCCAATAAGTACAATTACTTTTACGAGCTACTACAGCTAAATGACTCGCATCCTATGAAAAATGTAGTTGAATTATTAACTTTTGGTGATTATAAGACTTATGAAAAATATAAAAATCAACTCGATTTAAATCATGAATTACGGCAAAAATTAATAGAATTGACACTCATCACAATCTCTAATGACTATGACAACTCAACCGTATCTAGATCGACTATTGAACAAAAATATGGAATTAATCAATTTGACGATTATATAATAAAATTAGTTGATAATCGAATTATTGATGTTAAAATCGATGAATCTCAAGACTGTTTAGTATTTGGAACGGCTCTAACGTTAAGAGATGCTTATGATAGTAGTCTTTATCAACTTAAACTACTAAATGAACAAGATATCCCTACTAGATCCTTCAATCAAGCAATTAATACCATTAATGATTGGTATAATACAAAATTATCTCCGTTAAAAAATCAATTGTCGCACTAAAAAAAACCAAAAAAACGGCGCAGGGTAGCGCCGTTAGTCCCGGGGATATCCGGGGATTAATAAAGAAGTTATAAGTTTTTTGGTATGATAAATTTACTAGTTTTTATGTATTAATAAATAAATAACAATCAATAAGAGTTGTAATGAATGTTGAATGGATTTCAATAATGAATTTCTAAGAACATATAGAAAAAATAAATATATAAACATATATATATATATATATATATATATATATATATATGTTTATGAATAATCATTCCATATAGAAATATAGTTTTAAAGTTGTGTTTTTGTAAGGTTGTCTTTATCCGTTTTATTAAAGTTTTCTTTTTAGGTTTGTTTTAAATAAATATCCTTTTTGTTAAGGATTTCAGATTATTTTATTTTTATTTTACTTGATTTCATTTATGCTTTCCAGAGTTTTTTAATAATTGAAGCAAAACCACCTTCTTTGTTTTCAATTTGATAAACTCCATACCCGGCAACCCCAGTACCAAATGCTAAAAGATACATGGCATAGTTGTGTAAAGATCCATAAACTCTTTTTGGAATATAATCAATAATACAAGCTTGGAATCCTGAATGAACATGATATAACATTAAAGTAGCCAATGATGAATCTAGTAAAGTAGAAGCTCCCGTGAAAAAAGGAGCAACTGCTAATGGAACCATAGCAATAGCTACTGCTCTTTCCATAGTCCAATGTAATGATCCTTCTGATTTTTTAGCAGGAGGAGGAACATAAGCATCATTAACAGTTCCAACAATATATCCTGGAGGTTGAGGGATAGTTTTTAACCCTCTTAACATCACTGGTTTTAACAAACTAGCTCTTGAGCTTTGTAATCCTACTTTATATAACCCTAACATATCTTTAATTAAAGAATAAGTTTTGTATAGTTAAACGTTTAGTTTTTTCTCACCTCCCCAGATTACTTCCAGTGAAAAATGATTGGCTGGGGTATATGCAGGAAAATAGAGGTAGATAATAGAAAGAAACAAAGAAATAAAGAAATATAGGTATTAAGAATTGTAATAAGATAGGTATAAGGAAACAAAACTGTAGAAAAAGCTAAAATACAAAGAAAAGTTGAAAAAAAAAAAAAAATTAAGAAAAACCAAAAGAAAAACCTATAAGAAAACCTATAATAGATATTATTTTTATACGAATAAATCATATAGAAAGTCTTCTAGTGAATTGTAAAGAGTATGTATTATATGGAAAGTTATATAGAACGTGAATTGTAAAGATACTTGTTTATATTGAATTGTAAAGAAACTTGTCTTATGAATTGTAAAGATACTTGTTTATATTGAATTGAAATTTATATGGAAACTCAACTATATAGAAAGTGAATCGTTCAATCATCTTTTTATTTAAAGATATTGTAAACAGATTTAATGAGAGATTACTTTTTGTTTTTGTTGGATTATCTATTCATAACATCAAATTAAATAAACTTTAATCTTTTACTCTGGTTTCCTATTCTAAACTAGTATTCTTTAATTAAATTTGTTTGTAAAACAGGATTTAATTCAATCAGTTGATATATTTTCAAATTGATTCTAATAAATCTACTTCTATTGAGGTTTTTTTATCTTATATTGACCTTATTTATTGTAGTTCATGAGTAAGGGGGTTATCATGGGGTGTTGGATTGTATACCGGATTTATGGAATAGTTGAATTGTGTTTAAGGTAAATGACTATATACATCGATATAAGTTCAACTAACCAGTCTATCCAATATATTGTATAGTATATGTTTTCAATTTTCAAAGGTACTGTTATCTATTTTTACTTTGGTTGACTTTATAGTTAATTATTCATTTATTAGGGGTTTTGAAATATCCTGTAACATAAACTTAGACTGATTTCTCTCAGAATGGATCCAATACACTAAGAGGTTTTTCAAGTAGCCAATAGCATTCAAATCTAGTTCCTAAGAAATATGATTAGCCCAAAGCTTACATACATTGCTCTCAATTTGAGTTTGGTTGTAACCTAGTAAACTCTTTTCTAAATTCTTTGAAATCAAATGATACACAACAAAAACAGATCACAGTTGTCACACACTTTCGAAAGAGACAACTTCTTCACTACTCTCTCTTAAATTGACCTCATCTTTTGAAAATGCTTCACAAGTGTTCAATTTTGATTGAACAAGTTGTTACGCAGAACCAATGGCTACATTAACTACCTTTTATTTGTGCTTGTGAGTTATGCTACATGTCGTAGTTTTACATTAATGTTATCAAGTTTATATTACATGTGGTCTTCTACTACAATCAAGTTTATACTAAATGCAGTATATACTAAATGCGGTTCTCTATTTACTATACTCAAGTTTATACTGGAGGTCGTTCTCTATTTACAAATACCTAAATTCAAGTTTATTCAACATCTTCATCTTCAAATTCTTCAATTTCTGGAATTGGTTGAGGTTTACCAAATCTTTCTGTTAATGGTTTTTCAATAATCCCTAATGGTCCTTTATTATAAATAATTTTCGAAAACCGATTAATTACACTATCATACCAACTCATTTCTTCCACTTCATACACATTTAATTGTTCTCGTAACTTAATGCAACGATTCTTTGATACTAAATCCTTCTTGTTGTCATACATCTTAATGAGATTAGTCAAAACATCAATCAAAAGTTTCGAAGTTGCAGGACTATTATTATGGTCAAAATACATCGAATCAATAATTTCTTCACTCCAACTAATTGCATTCTTCTTATACTTTTTAACCCACATAATTTCACTTATATGTGATTTGATCTGATTTATTGATAGAGTCAAATTTGACTGTGAACAATTAAATAACGGATATTGAGCTTGATTAACATTTCCATCTAACAAATTTTGTTTAAGTAAAGTCAAAACTTTTAAATTGGACAAGTAAATATTCAAAGCATGATCCAATGCATTTTTATTATTCAATTTTGCCATATTAAATGCTAAATCATTCAAACAGAATAAAATTTCATCAGTAACTCGAGAATTTTCTTCAATCAAGTAATTTTCATCAATATATATATTTGAGAAAGTTTTGGTTAACATATCAATTGATCTTTCCAATATGCCAATTCTTTGGTTAAAATCAGGGGCAACTTTACTCAATAATCGACAGCATTGCGATAACCTTTCGGCATCACCTAATTTGTAAAATAGTAAATCATCATGAATTATTGAATTTAAAACATAAATTGACGGCTGCAAAAGTCCTTTGGCCAATAAAGCTTTAGCGTATCGAGCAACAATATCAATATAAAAATTTGCAAAATCGGGGGATTTTTCATACATCAATATATCACTTGGTATTATAGGGACATAATAACGAGTTTTTGGGTCATTTTCATCATAATTCAAATTGGGATCAACTTCCTTGGCTAGTTCTATCAATAATCTTCGATAATGTTTCACTGCATACCTCGGACTCTTCAATACATCATCTTTATTAATTGCTTTTACTGCCGTGATTTGATTTCGAAAACTTAATTCGAATGGTATATGTTGTCTTTGATTGGCATCCAGGTACATGAAATATAGAGATCCCAAGCATACAATCAATCCTCCGATATAAGCTCCAGCTAAGATATTGACTACGAATCCATAATTTTTAGCTACTTTCAATTGAGGTGCTGACAATTTAAACCGTCTGACTTGGTTCAAATTAGGTGAAATTTGACCAGGTGAATGAAATTTATGAATTAATCCTATCCGAGGTCGAATAACCCGAGAAACTCGAAGGTTTTGTAAGATCAAAGACATTTGACCGTTTTATGTCAGATTTTTCAATTCAGTTGATGTTTTTCAAGCGCTCTCACTAAAATCAGAATTATCTAACAATTGAACAAGAACGAAGAAGAAGAAGAAGAAGTTCACTGTTTAGTAGTAGGTGTTGTATGTTTTACAGAGTAAATTGGAATTGTTATAGTTTATACTCTTCAGGGGTTTTTTTTTCAGCAATGAATCATGTCAAATAACTTGGTAACTACAGTTTTAGGATCGACTTCATCAGATAGTAAAGCTACAATGGCTACTATTGAGTCTATTGAGGCTGAAAGTGGTGTTTCAAGACGACAATGGCAATCAAAATCTAAACATCAATTGAAAGATTCCCAAAACGACAAAAAATTACCATTTTGTCATAGGTTTATCACTAATTGGTTGATTACTGATCCAAAATATTATCTGGATTTTCAACAA
This sequence comes from Suzukiozyma pseudoglaebosa, assembly GCA_030705115.1. NCBI lineage: Eukaryota > Fungi > Ascomycota > Pichiomycetes > Serinales > Debaryomycetaceae > Suzukiozyma > Suzukiozyma pseudoglaebosa. Next base: position 11,208 of record JANIWI010000043.1, on the reverse strand, counting down.
CTGACGAAACCGACTCATAATTATCAAGCTTCAAACCAGAGTAAATACATTTATTTCTTAGGAGGTCGATGGAGGTCTTCAAAAGCCAAACCAATGGTGATTTTTTTCATGTTATTGATTGTTTTACCAGCAATATTATTTTGGATATTTGAAGCTTCTTGGTGCTGGCATCATATTTCTCCTGCGGTAGTAATTATATTCACTTACTTTTGGTCTTTATGTTTATCGTTTTTCATAAGAGCAGGAGTATCAGATCCGGGCATTTTACCTCGAAATATTCATCTTCCTTCAAGTCTAAAAAATGGTCAAATCAATAATCCTCCTCAAGAGTATTTTAATCAGATATTGTTGCCTTTTTACCACGATGTAAAATATGGTGTCACCGTGAAATACTGTAGTACTTGTCATATATGGAGACCACCCCGAGCTAGTCATTGTGGAGTATGCAATTCTTGTGTGAATTGTCATGACCATCATTGTGTCTTTCTTAACAATTGTGTTGGATCTAGAAATTACATTTATTTCATTTGGTTTTTGCTAACTGCAACAATTGCTTGTTCTATACTTATCACTATCAGTTTTGTACATATATTTCACTATAGAAGTCATCCAAATTCATCTATTGCATCTTTCAAGGAATCAATCAAAACTCATCCCGTTAGCTTACTTTTGGCTATTTATGGTCTTTTGGCAGTTTTGTATCCATTTACATTATTACTATTCCATATTTGGTTAACCAGTCAAAATTTAACAACTAGGGATTACTTAAATCACGTACGAGTTGATCCAACCTTCAAAAATGTGTTTGACACTGGCAATATTTTGAAAAATCTTTATCTAAATTGGTTAGGTAAACCTCGTGGAACCTCTCTTGTAAGATTACTAGATGAATATATTCCAGGTGATATTAGATTTGAAAAGGTTGATCAATTGCAAACATTTGAATGAAATAAGCGTATATGATTACGACTCGTTTATGTTGATGTTGGAATCTGCTCTTTTTACCTACTCAAAGTTTAAATTTAGTTGTCAAATATATCCTTACTAGTCTCAGACAATAGTAAAAACACAAATAATTATCTCTCAAATTAGACAATCATCCTACTCACTTGGGTTTGTCCACTGCTATAAGCGGGAGTTCCAACCAAAACTACATTGTTTTTGATTTTTGAGTATTGCTCCCAGCGGCCATGTGGTATTAAAGCAAATTTGTTATCTCTAAAATTCAAGAGGTTTATATTTATTTGATTCGATATTGTTAATCTCATTTGAAATTATATATGCTTACAGATTATTTTCACTATTGGAGGTCAAACTATACAGATGGTGAAACCTCGAACCTGAATAATAGTTTTTCACCATTATATTTGCATTCCTATTCGAAGAAGCTGATTTCATTCCTTCTGTGAAAAGTGCTGATTTTTTGATCTATTCTTGACGATGATCTAAGTTTTGGAATCCATAAATATTTTTTGATGGGTAATTTACATATAGAAAAGAATGAAGCCCGATTTTGTCAAGTTCTAAGAAATACTTTGTCTGGTTTTGAATTCATTTTCAAATAGAAAATTCAAAGCTTTTATTTATGTCATAAAATGTTGTATTTGGCAGTTAATTTTTTTAACTTTCTTCCAATCAAGCATTTCTCCATTGAATTGTGACCTTTGTATTTCCAATCGATATAACCATTAGAACTCGAAGGAACAAACCAAACTCGAAATGGGAACTCTCTTTCTAACATTCCAATTTGCTTATCTGCCTGGGAAGTTTGGCATACATTTTCAATAGTATCGATTGTTGATAATTCATATTGATCAAGGATCTGCGAGATTTCGTTACCTATAAGTTGTTGATTCGTCAAACTATTTCCACTAAACTGTATTGTTATCATGTTATTTTGGCATGATGAAACTATTTGAATATAAGGAAAATGAATCACCATTAGTTGTGCAATATTATCATCCTCTTCAATGAAGGCAGGTAGATCAATTATACACTTATAAGGAACTTCTATGGTCATTTTTTCATTTAAATTGTTTGAATTATCCTTGGAGACAGGTCCTATAGTATCCAACTTTAAATTGTTTACATTATTGATCATAATATCAGTCACATTAGCTGTTGTAGCTGGATTGTTTGAGATATTCATCATGAGCACTGTTGTAACCAGACTATCACTCTTATCAATGGTTTTAGGAGGTTCTTCAAGAGCAATAGCTGCGATCCTACTAGGCAAATATCTCAGATTTGGTGTATTTCCAAGCGATTCTGTTTTTTTGTTATTAACAGTGCTAGGAACTTTGTTCATATCTATCGATTTTTGAACTTTCGTCGAAGGTTGAGTAACATTTTCATAGGAGCTGGATTTTAGGACTGAGCTATTTGCTTCAACATCGTTTTCATTTGAAGTGTTTTTATCTATCACTGAAACTGACGTTTCCACATGTTTCCTGGATTTTACGTAATCGATATTGCACTTCGGTTTCACTAGTTTAGCGACTTCTTCTTGGTACCTGCTTATTCTTTGAGAAATAGAACCAACATTTAGTTTACAAATTTCCTTTTCAAATGTTAAATCATTTGTAGAATTTGGTTTATTACAATTGATACCTTCGGCTATCTTTTTGATTTCATCAAATTCGAGGATTTTATTTAAAACAACTTTATCGAGTGATTTAGTAGTCGATCCAATTGACTTTGGGTTCAAAACTGGAGCAAATGACTTTTCCAATGGAATATCCTCAAATACTGAAGAATTACTATACGATTTGGTACAATCGAGTTCTTCATCAAAGATATCAAGTGAATTCGGATATTTTCCATTTGAAACTTCAACAATGGGGAGATAAGAAGTGGTATCATCATAAAAATCAAAACTTTCCAGATTTATTAGGTCATTTCTTGCCGTTGTTGATCCAAAACGAATGTTACTGACCTTTGTGTCATCAGTTAACCCATAAGCCAGCTTCTCTAGGTTTGAAGCGGTTTTAAATTTGACTGGCACATATTTTTTTTTAAGTTCAACAACTCTAGCATTTATATCGGCATCAACCACTTTAGGTTTGGATAAAGATGAAATTTGATTATCCAGTCTATATTTGTTACTGTTTTCAGAATTGAGATCACTATCATAAAAGTGTGAAGCTTTTCGAGAATATACCACATCTGAATTATGATGTAAAGTTTTATTATTCGTAATTATGTCGAATTTGTAGTCATAATTACAATCAAAAGAGAGGAAATTAAGTTTTTGCAGCAATTCATCACCTGTAAAAGAAGTTTGTGTTGCAATTTTTGTTGCAAGATTTAAATCTTTATGACATGGTTGTAAATTTTGTTTTAATTTTTTACGATTTGATGATAATTTGGTACTGCCATTTTTAGTTTGTAAGTAATGAAAAAGTTGTTTACTAGAGATGGGATTAAAATATCCCAAATCTTTCATAATTTGGTCAACTTCTTTAGTTACTTGAGTATGAGTTTTTGGATCATAATTTTTAAATCCCAAATAAACTAAATCATGAATCATGAGAAAATTTTTAGTATAAATGAAAGAATTCCATATTTTGACATCATGAGGGCTCAATTGATCAATATTAGCATGGATGAATTCAATTTGATTTTGTTTTAATTTGAAAAGTTTTTTTTTTGCAGCCAAATCAGAAATTTCGTTTGATTGTTGATTTTTAAATTTGTGCCAAGACTTGAATAATTTTTGTTCGATAAATACCATTATTGTAGTTGACTACTTGACTATTTGTATCAATAAAGAAGGAAAAAAAAAAATAACCCCCCAAAACACCAAGATCAAGTTTACAAAAGCAAAAAGAACGAATTTGAATTATTATTAATATGCGCCATAAAATGAAAAAATTGACAGAAATTGATTGATTGACCCTTTATATTGAATACAAATGGCAAATCAAGTAGAGACCTGGGTACAACAATATTATTAATGATACTTTGCTACAAAATATATGGAAAAAGTTTTGGGTGTAAATTTGAATTCGATAATAATACAATTAGTAACAATAATTAATCATAAACCATGTAAAAAAACAGCAATGAAAAGAAAAGAAAAGAAAATTAGAGATAAGTTATGTAATGTTATGTAAATTAATCAAAACAAACACTTCAGCATAAAAAAAAGACTTATAAAAAAAAGACTTACTAGTGTTTTTTCAAGTAATTGTTTTATCTAGTAATTCAAAAAAGACTTACTAGTGTTTTTTTCAAGTAATTGTTTTATCTAGTAATTCTTTTTTATGGTTAGTCTATTTATTTTTTTTTTTACGGGTTTTGAATTCCTGGACCTTTTGAATGAGTCCAATCATTAACACTATAATTCATACTTGATTCATCCCAAACTATGAGACCAGGGTAGAATGAATGACTAGAGGAAAAGCAACTTGCAAAACCCAAAGTTCTAGTAATTGGAATAATACTGTAAAATATCATGAGCGCCAAACTTGTCATAAATAAGAGCCATACAATAACTGCTAACCCTAAAGCTGCTTTACCAACTTGACAATCGGATAATGTAGAGTAGGAATAATAATTGTAAGCATTACAAGAAACACTACCCCAAATATCAGCTAAACAAGCAAAACTAGCTAACCAAAGTATAGTTAAAATAGATTCACAAATAAAGGCAATACCAATACTAATAAATTTAGGCCATAATGAAACAATTGTTAAACCAATAAAATAAAATAAACTTAAAATACTTGTAGCTAATCCTAAATTAAATTTGTCAACATTACCAGAATAAATATTAACTAATCTTCCAGTTAATCCTAATACAATAATAATAAACCCTGCTTGAATCCCTCTAATTAATAAACTAATAAATGTAAATGAAAACATGATTATCAATTGAAACGAAAAAGGTATAGATTTAGATATATATACAAAAAAAATTACCTACATATATTAATAATACATATACATATATATAATATACATAATATATGTATATATATATATATATATATATATATATATAATTATATTATCTATATTATCTATATCTATGTAAGTGCGCAATTTTTATTAGTCTAGTTTAATACGGTTCAATTATTTAATGATTATTAGTTTGTATTTGATGTCAATTTCGTCATAGGGATGTGATCATAATTTTCGGTAGTTATGCACTTTGTATCTGGAATTAAGGCTAGCCACTCAATTAATCTGGGGGGGGATGGTTAAAGCCCTTTATTAAATGTATGACGGCAATAAGGGAAAAAAAAAAATGTCCTTATTAAAATTTTAGTCATTAAGGAAGCTCAGTCCAAGAAAATATGACTATTAATAAAATTAAAGTTAATATTAGTTAATCTCAATTTAATAATAGATATAAAATTAATTAGTAAACAATATATAAAAGAATAATAAAAATAATTGAAACAATCAATATAAAAATAAATTAAATAAATCAATTTAATAAATCAATTTAATAAATCTTTAATAAATCAGTTTATAATAGATCACATTATAATAAAACACTTTAATAAAACACTTTATACACTTTAAATAAACCAGTTTATGATAAATCACTTGATTAATAAATCACTTGATTAATAAATTGCTTGATTAGTAAGCCATTTTATTTAATTTATTTTGATTTATTTAATTTGTTTTATTTTATTTTGTTTTATTTAATTTTATTTAATTTTTTTTAATTTTCTTTGTTTTATTTTCATTCTTGATGATTTTTTATAATACTTTATAAATATTTCTGATTCGGTTCAATATATTTTACTTGATTTTACTAAATTGTATTATTATTTATGTTTTCTCTAGTAAATAGGATTTAACAATTTAACAAACAAACAGAAATAATTCACTATTTATTAATAATTAATAATTATTAATACTTTTTATTAATTCTTTTTATTAATACTTTTTATTAATTCTTTTTATTAATACTTTTTATTAATACTTTTTATTAATTCTTTTTATTAATACTTTTTATTAATACTTTTTATTAATTCTTTTTCTTAATACTTTTTATTAATTCTTTTTATTAATACTTTTTATTAATACTTTTTATTAATTCTTTTTATTAATAATTCTTTTTTTCATCATTATACAGTTTCAGCAACTTTGGCTTCTTCTGATGGTTGTTGTGTGGATGATTCTGGTAATTCGGAACCTTTCTGATGATTGAAATTATCGCTAGTATTTTGACGATAAAATATAACCCCAGGATAACACCAATGAGAGAATGAAAAACAATTGGCAAATCCTGATTGTTTACTAATAGGTATAATAGTATAAAATATCATTAATCCCAAACTAATCAGGAATAAAATCCAATTAAGAATAGCAAAACTTAAACCCGCTTTACCAACTTGACAAACAGTTTTATCAACAAAATAAAAATATGCAAAATTACAAGAAGCACTTCCCCAAACATCAGCTAAACATGCAAAACTAGTTAACCAAAGTATATTCAAAATTATTTCTAGTATAAAACCAATACCAATATTAATAATTTTTTGATTATAATAACCAATACCTAACCAAATAAAGTAAACTAAACTTATTACACTTGTTGCTAATCCAATATTAAATTTATCAACAATTCCATCATATCTATCAACTAAATGTCCGGTTAATCCTAACACAATGATTGTGAAAATCGTTTGAACCCCTCTGATTACCAAACTGATAACCGAATATGAAAACATAGCCATATCAAAATTTGATCCCAAAATGAATGGCTTTAATACTTATTTATTTATTATATATTTATTTATATATTTATTTATATATTTATATATATGTGTGTGTTTAAATTTGTATATATCGATGATGTATGAGCTCTTGTATTATGTATGACATAGCCGTGCGTATATTATTATTTACATGACTGTGGAGTTATGGTTTGGTTACTATCAGATACACTATATAGAATAGAATTATATGTACACGAAAATATATACACAAAAACAAGAGATGTAGAGATAAATGTAAAAGGAATGAAACATTTTTCAATTGAATAACCAGAGACCAGAATTCCAACTTTTTAAGGAAAAACTCAACCTGATGGTTTACATTTTAAACGTTTTTAATAATATGAAAAATATTGAAAAAATGTTAAAACATTAGAAACAAATGTTATTGAAATTTAACAATGAAAATAATGTTCATCTTCAATTATTCAGGTGACTATTACTAATAGTGCCTAAATGTTTTTGATTATATTTTTTTGTTGTTTGACTATTCAAATCAAATCAACTATGAAAGTATACTGACGTCATACAATACAATTTCTAAAAACCATATTAAATCGTTTATGTTGATTGCGCTTTATGAGACTTAAACTACCAGCAATTCTTACGTCTATTGTTCATAGTTTTACTATTGACTATGCTGATTGCCATTAACCATTAACTTTTAGCTCTATTCTACAAATCTCAAAATTCTCATACAGATCCATACTTTCATACATTTCTAGAGATTCATAGAACTATTTCATACAATTATATTTTTTAAACAATTCTACAGATTCATACAATTATATATTTCAAACAATTCAGAACTATAATATAGTATTTAACAATTCTGAGTTATAATATAGTTTTCAGCAATTCTGAGTTATAATATAGTTTTCAACAATTCTGAGTTGCAATCTAGTGAATATTTGATCAACGCATAAAAATCTCAGATTAGAAACACTTTATATACGATAACCATATATCAAATAGTCACTATATTTACTTGCTTTTTCCAATCCTATTTGTTAATCTACTAACAATCCTTAAATCAATGTCATAAACTTAGACAATATCACGTGAAGATTTGACTTTTTTAGAAGAATCGAAATTTTGATAAAGATGATGGTTGAAACTATTGAAGAATATAACAAAACTTATGAGGATATAGCATAGATAATTATGGGGTCACGACTGTCGAATTACACCACCACCAATTTTAGTGGATCGTTGGAGGTGCGAGAATTGGATGAGGTCAATAGTTCACAACAGTCAATTTCATCGAGTGTTATAAGTTTACGATCATCTACATCTGCATCCAAATTAGTATTGAATAAAAATGTGACGGTGTTCGAACCATGGTATGATCAAGATACTAAGAATATCTTTTTGAACCCCAAAATTATTTTCACTTGGATCTATTCATTTTCATTAGTTTTACTCTCAATTTTAACTTTGCTTTTGGTAGCGATAACAGTTATCGATGTCATAGCCCAAACTATTAACGCAGCATTTTCGGAAATAAAGCTATTCATTGTGATTATTGTTTGTGTTGCATTCATTTTATGGTCCTTTTTTGTTTATTTCCTGAGAATTTTACAATCAAGAATTGCTTTGAATGATATCCCTCTGAAATCGGTATACGTCCCATTTGAAGGTGACTACCCTCATGATGTATATAAAGCAATCGATTCCAAAATTAGAGAATGTATTGAAATTAAAAATAAAGCTGGTCCCTTAGGTGACGATACAATAATTATTAATCATTCTGGTCTATCACCGCCAGATTATATTCAAACTCGTAATAAAAAAGCAGGCATACTCGAAGGAACTTATTTACCCCCAGATTCAGTTTATGAAGAAATTATTCGAAGTATCGGTGACAAATTTATTTCGGGTAAATTAGTTGGACCTGAAATACCTCGACAATATACCTTAAGAGAAATTATCTTACATTTGCATAAATTATACGTTCATAACAATGAAGTTGACACTTTAAGATTAATAGAATTGTATGAAAAATTTCGGTTTGGCCCAGACTTGATACAAGAATCAGAATTGATTGAATTTATACTTAAATTTGACAACCTAGCCCAATTAGCCTTTTATGATTTTAGAGAGAATCTTCAGGAATCAAGAAAAAAGCGAATGAGTACAAATACTTTAGATGATTTTGATAAATTTGATGATGGCCATAGTAAACTGGACTTTGGTTATTATGATTATGATTATGATTATGACTATGATTACGAATCACAATATTCTCATTCTAATGGTACAATAGATGTCAGTGAACTAGATGAAGAATTTAATGGAGATGATGATAAATACAATGATTCATTTCATCACCAGCAGTTGGATGACAGATATTTTGACGACGTTGGAGAATCATACGAAAAAGAAGAGGAAGAAGATATAGAAGAATTATCAAGCAACCAATCTTACAATCCTACTAGAAGAAAGCTGTCGAAATCAACTAATTCAAATTTATATCCACCAAGAAGAAAATCGCATAACTCTGTAAGAACAAAAAGTTCTGGAATCTCTCTAGATCCCAAACCTTCAAACAATAGCTCTACAAATTCACTTATACGAAACAAGCTAGCTTTCAAAACCAAAACTAACACTTCTGAAGATTCAATCAAAATAAGAGTAAAAGATTTAGATTATGATGAACATCGAAGTTATGCTCTTAATAAAGAGATCAACCAAACTAATGGATTGAATAAGAAGTCTGAAAATAAACAAAATCTTCCGTATGACGACTTATTTAAATCGTCTTCAGGTGAATCTAATTCAAACTCAGATTCGAATGACGATTTTTATTCTTTCAGAAGACGTTTGCACTAATTGCGAAAGTAAACTTTACCACTTAGAATATTGAAAAAAGTTGATTCAGCAAGGAAGTATCCATTCTTGAATGAATGAGTAATTATAAACGTCAGATCTGGGATTTTATGAAAATAAGGCAGCAAATCGTTTTGGCTTTTCTTGTATCGACGGTGGCACAAAGACATAAAGATATTTTGAACACAGATTTTGATTAAAGATATCTATAATGGTGGAACAGATTCTCAGGTTATTTCTTGTTTGAACCGAGGCTTTTTTTGGGGTAAATTAATACCAAGAGATTACGAAAGAATCGTTTAATTTTACGAGTTATCCGTTTTGAGTTGGTAGGTGCTGAATACCAAAAATAAGTTTTATTATTTTAATATTATTGAAAAAATCTATATCTCTTGGAAATCACAAAATTAGAATTTGATATTAGAGGTTTAGAAAATATTGTCATATGATATGTCGAATGAGTCGATTCAACTTAGAGTAAAAATTGCAAGTCTAAGCTATTTCTTTAATCACAGGTAAGTTATTATTGAGTTTATATTCAACAAAGAGACTGGGTTGCATTCAACAAATAAAATAAAATAATTAAAAAAAAAAAAGCTGTACAATAAACAGGATTGGTTAACACTTGTTGCCTGGAACAATTTTTTTTTTGACAAAACAATAGATTTGAGTCGTCGGACCAGATTAACCCCGGCTTTACACTTTATTATTCATGTATGGCTGTTGCAGTAACCATATATGCATTCAATCCAGATGAAGTCTAGATTCAAGTGAGCCATAACAACTAGCAATTGATTTTATAACTACAAATAGAATTATCATAAGATATTAAATTAAATTACAGGTAAATAATTAATAGTATACCGAACTAATTAAGTTTAAGGCTATGTCCTTAAAGTGTAATTATAAAATCTTTTCACAAAATTATACAAAATTACATAAACATGGCGATGCAGAAAGTCATGAATATCATCAATAATCAATAGTATATAGGAAAAAACCTACCTTATTCTCAAACGAGACAAAACAAAAGATAACACATGTGAATAAAAAAAAAAAATAGTAAAAAAAAAAATAAAAAGCTCGTCTCATCGCATTGAATCCAGACCCGCGCTTGGGTCGAGGCCATTGTAATTTGGTGGTATGAGGAAAATTTCAATTCTGTCTCGGTTTAACTACTCCATCATGAATGAAATAGTATACTATAGTACCATCATCATTAATGATACCTACAGTGACTCTTTTAGGTCTAGATGAACATAAAATTTCTATACTTTCAAACCAAGAATTGATTTGACTTATAGTTATATCAATATTATATTTTATTGGCATTACCCACTCTAATTGATTTTCTTGATCATTAATATTTAGTTTTTGGGGAGGCTTACCCGATAATAAGGTGAGAACACCAGTAGTATGTGTAGAGACAGTTGTCCATAGGTTGTAGTGAATTAAGTTAGTTTTCACATGTTGAGCATCAATATCCATACTTTTGTTAATTTGTCTCTTGATGATGATGATAATTTTTCAGTCATAAATTGTCAATTGATTATGTAATCAAAAATATAAAAAAAAAAAAATTGTGAGTGTGAAAAGTTTTTTTTTTTTTTTTTTTTTTTTTTTTGGGTTTTTATAACTTTTT
>JANIWI010000042.1:0-104815 GCA_030705115.1 Suzukiozyma pseudoglaebosa | reverse complement strand
TTTTTTTATTTCTTTTGTGGGAGTTTTTTTGGTTCTTTTTTTTTGTTGGTTTTTTTTTTTTTTATTTTATCTTTTATCTGCTGATAAAAATTTTCTTTTGCAAGCGAGTGTAGAAAAATTTTTTTTGTTTAATCATCACTAATAGTATCTATTCTTTATGAGTATGAGTGAAGTTGGTCACAGATTGCCCGTAAATGGTCACTACCAACACTCGGCTTCAGCATCCTTGTCAACTACCCCTACCACTACCATTAATGCTAGTGGTAGTGCTAGTGCCAGTTCCAGTGCTAGTGCCAGTATTAGTGGTAGTACTAATACTAGTACTCCAGTAGCTACTCCAATATCAGCAACCACCACCACCACCAATGACCAAACTAATGGTGGTGGTGAAGGATTACCTTCTCCACCGATTGAGTTGAAAGTAAAAAATTTGAATAATGATCCAATTGCAATTAGTCATATCAAGTCGAATCCAGCTACCAGTAGTGATACTATTAACAACACTCTGATACCTGCAAATATCGACAATGTGAAACCATCTTCATCAATAATTCAATCGGAATTACCCAATACTCCTGGTTCTGCTCCCATCCACCCCAATGCAAAGTCAACTACCCATATCAACAATAATGGTACAACAACTTCAAAAACAAATATTACATCGCCAATATGTAAAAATTGTAAAACTCAAACAACCCCTTTATGGAGACGTGATGAAACCGGTCAAGTCTTATGTAATGCTTGTGGTTTGTTCCTTAAATTACATGGTAGACCAAGACCTATAAGTTTGAAAACTGATACTATCAAATCAAGAAATAGAATCAAACAAAATTCTGGTAATTCAACCCCCGTCAAATCTTCTCCTAATACCCCAGAATTAAAATCAAAAGATAAATCTTCAAATGTCAAAAAGAATTCCCCAAAATCAAATAAGAAAAAATCAACCGATATTACTTTAACTCCTTTATTACCTAATGGAGCTGGTATTCCCCAAAATAAACAATTTCATCATAATATTCATCATCCTATTTTTCACCAAAATCAACATTTACCTCATTTACCCCATGTTGTTCAACCTTTACATTATCCAAGTTCAACACCTACTCAATTTGCTCCTGGTCTACAAAGAATTACTAGTCCTTTGTTATTATCAACAACAAATTCTTTATCAAACACTAGATCTGAAAAATTACAAGCAGCAACAACTTTAGAAAGTATGTCACAAGAGTTAGGTCCTTCTGCAAGTTTCAGTTTCAAAAAAAATGGAATGAATAACATGAATTTAAATTCCATGACCGGAGTATCTTTAATCAGAAAAGAAGATACTTCAAGAAATTCAGTGAATTCTTCAATTTTTGCATCAGTAGATGTGAATTCTCCCAGACCTAATTTATCTAATGGCAATTCAACTAATTTACCTCCTTTGAATCAACCTGTAAATAAATCACCTGATGTATTTTATGATATACATGGTCAACAAAGTCTTTCCAACCAAGCATCACAGCAGCAGCAGCAACAACAACAGCAGCAACAGCAACAACAACAACAGCAGCAACAACAACATCAACAGCAAAGTCAGCAATCTCAACAATTACCAAACCAACCTTCACAGAACCAGCAAACCCAAAATCAGCAACAACCTTCAAACCAACCTCCGAACCAACAAAATCCTAATTCGAATCAGCAGTCTCATGAAATAACTCTTTTGAGAACTAGAATCAGTGAACTAGAGTTAGTTAATGATTTGTACCGAACCAGAATCATGGAGTTAGAAGCAATGGAACAAGCAGCGAGATTAAGAGAGCAATCGATGAAAAGACGATTAGATGAAATTCACCAATTGAATGATTTACAAAAATTTTTGAATCAACCACCTGCACCAATCTTACCAAGTATAAGAAGTATTACACCTCCACCCACTTTATCAAGTATCAGAAGTATTACACCTCCATCTAGAAGTAATAATATCGTACTTCCAAGTTTGAAACGTGAACATAATGATAATGATAATGGCTCAAATAAAAAACCTAAGTATTAGATCGAATTAAACGAAAAATTAACCTCAAACCTAGGACTTTAAACGACTCATGATAGAAATTAGTAATTATTTATAACTCAATATAACATCCGATTAGTATTAAACTGTAAGAATAAAAATTAAGAATGAACCGTCAAAATTGATCAGGTTAAACAATTGAGTGAATATATCCATATGGAAAACAATACAATAATAATTAAAAAAAAATGCGCAAACCCGGAATCGAACCAGGGGCCCAACGATGGCAACGTTGGATTTTACCACTAAACCATTTGCGCAATTAATAAGCTCCGATACCGGGAGTCGAACCCGGGTCTGCTCGGTGAAAGCGAACCGTGCTAGCCGTTACACTATATCGGATGATTATTGATTGGAAAGATCAAATCTATAATGTCATAGTATTAGCTAAGAATACAATAAATTATTATTGTCTTGAATCGACCATCAGTTTAACTATCAGAAGATAAGAATTGTCTATAACAGCTTAGATCATCTGTTTTGAAAGTTTTGAAGTCGTTGGATTTATGTTGTTGATTTTCATTATGAAAATTTTGAAGAACTACACATTTTCTTCATATCTTCAAAAAGCCTGATAGATATACCACACTAATGAAAACAATCAAACTAAAAACGTGAATTTCGACAGTATTTTATTACAATAAAGATAAAGATACATCCTGGACATTGTTTAGTTCAATTAGAATTTTGCAACCAAAACGAAATCAATCCTTCGACTCTTTGGTCAATAAGAATTCTACAGCAATTAAAATATTTGAAACAAAAAACTTGAAATGATTGTGTTTAAAATATTAGAATGAGATTTAGAAGTCATGAATTTTCATATATTTAAAATTTTGTGCAATAAATCAAGATGCTTTTGATAAAACTATAGATTCAATTCAATTCAATTTGAATTAAAAGAAAAAATAAAGAAAAAAAAAATTGGAAAATGCTTTTTAATAGTATAGTGTCAATTGGATTTTGAATCAAAAAAAACAAGAAAAACCCCCTATGTTATTTAGGTCTTTACATCAGGTTGATCTCTACCTAAATATTCTTTGAATTTCAAGAGAGTCAAAACAAATTCAATGTCATTTTTCAAATATTGATCAGCACCTTGAGAATAAGTTGATTTATCATCAGTCCATTTTTCAAGATATAATCTAACAGTAGCACCTGAAGAACCGGTACCTGATAAACGAACAATAAATCTCAACCCATTTTCAAATTTAATGAATAACCCTTGATTAGAAGAGACATTACCTTGTAAATCTTTATAAGAAAAATTATCAGCTTCTTTAACAATATAATTAGGGGCTAATTCTTGACCAATTTTAGCTGATTTAACAATTTCTGATAAGTTATCAACTAATTTTTCAGCGCCTTTAGAATCAACATTTTCAAAATCATATCTAGTGAAAAAAGTTCTACCATATTTATTCCAAAAATCATCTTGAACTTGTTTAATAGAATAATCAGTAGCATGAGGATTTCTATTGACATAATAATCTGCTAAAACATTTAACCAAGCAATTATGGCCCATAAACCATCTTTCTCTCTAATATGATTGGAACCAGTACCAAAAGATTCTTCACCACAAATTGATAATTTTTTAGCATCAAATAAATCACAAAAGAATTTCCAACCAGTTGGAACTTCATAAATATTTAAATTTTTTTGTTTTGCAACTAAATCAATAGCACCCGAAGTTGGCATTGATCTAGCTAAACCATAAACTCCTTGATTTTTAAAATAAGGAATTGAATCAGCATATTCGGCAATTATAGCTACCGAATCACCAGGAGAAACAAAAGTTCCAGCTCCATAAATCATATTTCTATCACCATCACCATCAGAAGCGGCACCAAACCCAATATTTTCTTTATCAACTCTTTCGACTAAAGTATGAGCATAAGTTAAATTTGGATCAGGATGTAAACCACCAAAATCCGGTAAAGGGTGACAATTTTGAATTGAATTTTGATTTAATCCAAATTCATCAATGAATAATTGTTTACCATAAGGGCCAGTAACACCATTTAAAGCATCAAATAATACTTTAAATCCCGAAGCTTTATTTAAAAAAGATTTAATTAAATCGAAATCGAAAATCAGTTTTAACATGGCGGTATAATCAGCAGTTGAATCGATAATATCAATTTTTAAATCACCAACATGAACTTGACCGATTTTATTTAAATCAATTGGATTAGATTTAATAATTTTATATTGAGTTAAAGATTTTGAAATTTCAAAAATATTATTAGTAATATGTTCGGGAGCAGGACCTCCATTAGCTAAATTATATTTGATACCCAAATCATTATTAGGACCACCTGGATTATGAGAAGCGGTTAAAATAATACCTCCGGTGGCATTTTTAATTCTAATAATATGAGAAGTAGCTGGAGTTGAAAGAATACCATTTTGACCAATAATTAAATGAGAAACTTGATTAGCAGCGGCAATTTGAATAATCAATTGAATTACAATATCATTATAATATCTACCATCACCACCAATTACTAAAGTTGAACCTTTAACCCCTTCAGGAATAGCTTGTAATATAGCTTGAATGAAATTTTCGGTATAATTTTTTTGTTTAAATACAGATACTTTCTTTCTTAAACCAGAAGTACCTGGCTTTTGATCATGATAAGCGGTAGTAGTAATAATTTCACTCATAAAATATAATTAATAGATAAAAATTTTTTAATAAAACTGGAGAGACTAAAACAGGGAGGTAATGAAATCGGCGGGGGGGTGAATTTGGTGAAAACTTCGGTCTTCAAAAATGCGACCCATCAAAGACGTAAATTTCGACAAAACAAAGAAAAGCGACAAAGAAAAGAAAAGAAGAAGAAAAGAAAAGAAGAAAAGAGAAAAGAAAAGAAGAAGAAAAGAGAAAAGAAAAGAAGAAGAAAAGAGAAAAGAAAAGAAGAAGAAAAGAGAAAAGAAAAGAAAAGAAGAAAAGAAAAGAAGACAAACAAACAAAAGAAAAAAAAACAAAGAAATGAAAAGAAATGAAAACAAAGAGAGAAAGTTAAATTATAGAAAATTTTATAGTGTATAGATATAGTGTATAGATATAGTGTAGATAATGTGTAAGTGTAAGTGTAAGTGTAAGTGTAAGTGTAAGTGTAAGTGTAAGTGTAAGTGTAAGTGTAAGTGTAAGTGTAAGTGTAAGTAAAAGTGTAAGTGTAAGTGTAAGTGAAAGTGTAAGTGAAAGTGGAAGAGTATAAGAAGTTTATTTAATTGATAATAGTTATTAACTATTAATTGATTATACTATTATTATTTGAATTTACTCCCCTCACAAAAAATAGAAAAGGAAGTTTTATTAGTTAAGACAAGTAATGATATGAAAATTAATATAAACGATACAAAAACAAATATGATTAATGTAAATAGATACAAAAACAAATATAATTAATGTAAATAGATATAAAAACAAATATGATTAATGTAAATGAATGTAAAACAATGAAAAGAAGCAATCAATTTAAATTAAGTTTTAGTAATAATTGATTTATGCATCAAAAATCCCCACAAAAAATTATTAAAAAAAGAATTATAAAAAACATATTAAACAAATAAAAAAAGAATTATAAAAAACAAATAAAAAAAGGATTATACAAATAAAGCATTATAGGAAATTATATTTAATTAATAGAAAGGAAATTATATTTATGTGACGCACAATAAAAATTATTAAAATTACATAGACTATAAAAACTGATTGGGAATATATTGTATGAATGTATTTCAAATTGTATGAATGTATTAATGTATTTTATATTGTATTAATGTATTTTGTATGATATTGTATTAATTTTTATATTGTATGATATTGTATTAATTTTTGTAATTATAAATGACCTGGATTAATTTTTTTCTATATTTTTTCATCATTTGTGGGGTGATATAAAATAAAATAAAAAACTTAAACAACCAAATAAGATAAATAAAACTAAACCCTTAAAAAAAGAAAAGCAAATAAATCAAACAACAATTATAAAGATATATTAAAAAAACAAAAGAATCAAACAACAATTACAAAGATATATTAAAATTAGATTAATATAAAATAAAATATAAAATAAAATATAAACAAGCAACAAATGAATTTAATGAATTGTTACAAATGATTTTATAAATAATAAATTTTTTACTTCTTTAGTTACAAATGATTTAATAAATTTTTTACTTCTTTAATTACAAATGATTTTAATGAATTTTTTACTATTACAAATGATTTTAATAAATTTATTACTTCTTATAAATGATTTTAATGTATTTCTTTAGTTTCTGTGTCTTTAATCTACATTTATAACAAATTATTACTCTATACAAATTACTCTATACAAATTATTACTCTATACAAATTATTATTCTATACAAATTATTATTCTATACAAATTATTCTATACAAATTACTCTATACAAATTATTCTATACAAATTATTACTTTAGTTATTTTATGAATAATCATTATTCGCATTACATTAATATTAACTTATTTATTGTTTTTATTTTTATTATTATATTGCAACTTTTTATCTTGTTATTTTTTAATTTTCCTATTTCTTCTCTTCATTTTATTTCTCTTCATTCTCTTCATTCTCTTCATTCTCTTCATTCTCTTCATTCTCTTCATTCTCTTCATTCTCTTCATTCTCTTCATTTTATTCAGGGTCCATTTTTATCGTCTCCCAAATAGTTCATTAGTTTTTTGAGCCGCACACGCTGATTTTTCATTTCTAAAAAAAACTTTACCAAAACAATTAATCCCCCAAGTTTTAATCTTTTTATTCTCCTGCTTTAATAGAGCACAAGTGATATTTATACAGTGTCATTTTACCAATTGGTGATTGGTAATTTGATAGATTGATCTTTTGTGACCGTGTGAACGTGAACCGTGAACCGTGAACGTGAACCGTGAGTGTGTGTCTGAGTTTATATCTGTGTGTGTGGTTGTTTTCATTATTATATTCAAAATTTAATATTCTTTATTAATATTATTTATTTATATTCTTCCAACTTCTAGTCACTCTTTTTATTAAAATGAATAATCAACATGATCAAACCCCCGTGCTACATAATCATCAATTAATTAAAAATTCAACAATAAAATTAATTCAAAATTCAAATCAAAATTCAAATCAAAATTCAAATCAAATTAATTCAAATCAAAATTCAAATCAAAATTCAAATCAAATTAACTCAAATCAAAATTCAAATCAAATTAACTCAAATCAAATTAACTCAAATCAAATTAACTCAAATCAAATTAACTCAAATCAAATTAACTCAAATCAAATTAATTCAAATCAAAATTCAAATCAACTTAACTCAAATCAAAATTCAAATCAAAATTCAAATCAAATTAATTCAAATCATGATTTTTCATTACAATCTTCAATATTGGATCATCAACATCCGCAGCAAACTGCATTTGATTACTCAAGTCGTGATCTCAATACCAATCAGATGAAACATACTTCGATATCTTCAACCGAATCTTCGACATTTTATTTCAATTCTCCCAATCCCAACCCCAATCCAAATTCCAATTATCATCAACGATCCCAATCTCAAAATAGTCATCAAATTCCAAAATCTTATCAACCTATAAGACATAATAACCCTTTGATTAATTATCAAGATTCAAATAAATTATCAAGTTCTTCAAAACAATATCATGGAGTTTATTCGAAATCCCCGAACCATACCCCATCTAATTCATTTTCAAGTAGTAATAATCATAATTCAAATTGGACTACTTTAATCCCCCCTTTACCAAATTCATCTCCAAAAGATTTAAAACTTCCTCAAAGACATTCTATTGCTATTAGTCCAAATAGTCAACCAGTTAATACTGAGTTTGAAACTAATTTTGAGAATAATTTTGATAATTTACAATCGAATAAGGATTTTCATCAATTTAATGCTCACAATTATAATGAAACTATTTCAAATAATAATAATTCTTCAAAAATTATTAATTCTCCTAAGAAATTACCCCCAAAAATACCACCTCCATCGAATATATCTCCAAAGTATAATAAACAACCGGCTCAATCTCCTAAATATTCATCCAATCATCAAAATCACCCTTCAAACTTTCCTTCTCCAAGTCAAAGATCCATGCCCCCTCCTCAAGCAAGAAATTTAATGCAACAATTTCTGGCTGATCCAAATAGCAATAATAAAAACATCAATAACTCAAATGCGACCAACACAAACAATATCAATCTTGATACAACTGATAATTCTAATGATAAGGTTAAGAATACTTCAATCAATCCTCAAAGCAAGAACACTATTAATACCTTTACTTCTGAAAATAAAAGTAGCTCTAATAATACCAAAAACATTCCCAATTCAGACATAAATCTTACCAATATCACTAATAACAACAATAAAAATCTCCGAATTAATTCAGATAAAAAATCAATCCGGAAAAAAAGTCGAAAAGTATGTTATAAATGTAATTTAGAAATAGCTGGACAATTTGTCAGGGCATTAAATAATCCATATCATGTTGAATGTTTTACTTGTCATACATGTCATAGACAATGTGCAGAAAAATTCTTTCCATTTGAAATCGATCATACTTTAGTTCCTCTATGTGAGTATGATTATTTTAAAAACTTAGACTTGATTTGCTTTAATTGTAATAATGCTTTACGAGGTCCTTATATTACAGCTTTAGGAAATAAGTATCATCTAGAGCATTTTAAATGTGCTGTTTGTCAAAAAATTTTTGAATCAGATGAGAGCTATTATGAACATGAATCAAATATCTATTGTCATTTTCATTATTCAAAATTATTTGCTTCAAAATGTGAGGGTTGTAACAGTTCTATTGTTAAACAATTTGTTGAATTATTTAAAGGAGGGAATAATCAACAATGGCATCCGGAATGTTACATGGTTCACAAATTTTGGAATGTTTGTATTTCAGCTGATTGTGTTGGATTGGATTTGCCATTTGATTCAGATCATTCGAATTTTGATTTAATTATTAGTGATATTGATGACCCTAAGTTATTGCATTCAATTGAACTGAAAATCGAAACCACAATTATGGATTGTTGGCTAACTTTGTCCGGATTTGAGGAAACCACTGCTTCTTGTATTTCAAACATGCTCTTAAATGCATTTATAAGTAATCAACCAGATGGGTTATTTGCTACTGGCCGATTAATTTTAAATGTTGAAATATTATTCAATGCCATGGACTCTGTAACTACTATGATTAATTCACCAGAAGTCCAAAAAAAATTGGAATTAAAATATCCAACTCAGACCGAGTTTGATGATTCTACAGTTTCTTCTACTGATGTTTATTTCCAACCAATAAAAAAAGAACCAAGAAATATATCTGGTAAGATTATGAGTTATTTAGCAATTTTAAGAAAGTCAGCACAAATAAATAATTCTGGTAATCTTTCAGGTGAACTATTATCAGTTATCACAGGTTGTGCCCATTATCTAAAATTGCTTATTCGGCTTGGGTTGAATAATGCAATAAAACTAAATCAATTGATACAAACCACAGAAGCAACCACGAAATTCTTAAACATGACTAGAGAGTTTGAAAATTATATAACCGAAGAAGAGAAAGAAAACGGGGGAGATTCTCACCCTCCCAATCAGAATTTATTAAATAATATTTTAAAAAAGTTATCCATTCCTCCAAATTCAACCGACGCTTGTGTTCAATGCAATAAAAGTATTGAAAAAGCATGCGTCAAGTTTGATGAAAATAGTAGATGGCATTTCAAATGTTTCAAATGCTCATCGTGTGGGAAGTTGATTGCCCAAGATGAAATAAAGACAGCTGGGTATGATTCCGTTGGTACTAATATCAACTGTAAGAATTGTTTGAATGAAGATTCTCAATTGGGCTTTCAAGTTGTCAGTGATTTAATGCAATTAGTTTTCTTATTGCAAATAGCATTGTCGAGATCAAGAGTGGCAATGAAAGTAAATATTGGTCAAATAATAGTCACTGATAAAGAGCTTAATCAAAAACAGCTATCTATAAGAACTAAAAGCTCACAGCATTCTTTAAGCTCAGTTGATGGTTATTCAAAAACCATTGATGATGTTACTAGTCTAAGGACAAGACGCCAATGTCAAAAACTATCCAGTTCTATTAAGCAAAATGCTCGAAAATCTGTCATTTTAGAGGCTCCTGAAGCCGACAAGGCAAAACAAGATACAATAGTTGAAGGCGAAGAATCTTTTAGAACTACAGTTGATCGAAAAGCATCGACAGGTTCTCATTTGTCTTATAACCCTTTAACACCAGAGGATGAACAATTCAACATTAAAAAAGATTTAACTATTCAAGATCTTCCAAGTAAGCAAACAAATTTTGCATATTTGGACCGTACAACCGATTTGCTAAGAAATGAAAAATCATTGACGTTGGATGATATCCCGAGAATTGTTGCAGCCGAACAAGCGAGAGAACAAAGACCTAATGCATTTAAACATCATAATAGTCTCTATCAAAGACAAAAACCCATTAAACCAGTTAGATTCAAATTTTCGACGTATAATCAGGGAACAACACCCACGAATTATTTAAACAAGATTCTAGAAACCCAAGTTCAAAATGTGAAACAACCAGAGATGAACAAGAAGCAAAAGTATTATTCTGAATTAACTAAAAACGAACATTTCATTATGAGACATATTGCAGTTGAGGGTATAATTCAATTAAGTGGGGGTAAATATAATAGAGATGAGTTATTAGCATCAATTTCCACTAAAAAAGCTCCAACATTTTGGGATAAATTTAAGTTTGGAGGGGCTGGCAAAAATGATAAGAATGGTGTGTTTGGGGTTGATTTAATAGACTTAACAAAAAAATACGGGACTGATTCTGATCTAGGAGTTGGACCAAGTTCATTAAGAATTCCTATTTTTATGGATGACGTGATTCATGCGTTAAAACATAAGGATATGTCAGTCGAAGGAATCTTTCGATTAAATGGTAACATTAAAAAATTACGAGAGTTAACTGAAGAGATCAATAAAAATCCGACTAAGTCTCAAGATTTTACTAATCAAAATGCGGTTCAATTAGCTGCATTAATGAAAAAATGGTTACGAGAATTGCCAAATCCTTTATTAACTTATGCTCTTTATGATTTATGGATAAGTTCTCAACATCAAAACGATATGATCATGAAAAAGAGGATTATTCAATTATGTTATTGTATGTTACCAAGA
This sequence comes from Suzukiozyma pseudoglaebosa, assembly GCA_030705115.1. Lineage (NCBI taxonomy): Eukaryota > Fungi > Ascomycota > Pichiomycetes > Serinales > Debaryomycetaceae > Suzukiozyma > Suzukiozyma pseudoglaebosa. The sequence goes on along the minus strand of JANIWI010000042.1, from coordinate 93,527 downwards.
AGTCATCGAAATTTGGTTGAAGTATTATTATATTTTTTCAGTTGGGTTGCATCATTTGCTGAAATTGATGAGGAGACTGGTTCTAAAATGGACATTCATAATTTAGCTACAGTTATTGCCCCAAATATTTTATTCTCAAAATCGGAAACTAATAATCAAACAAAGGATTCACCCGGTAATACAATTCAACAATCAGGCGAAGGATTTTTTTATGCAATTGAGGTATTAAACCAAATGATTGAACAGCATGAGGAATTAAGTATTATTCCTGATGATATTTTACAATTTTATGAGATCTGTAACTTTGATAGTAAAGACAGTTTAACAACCAAAGAAATTATGCATCGAATTGATAAAGTAATCAAAGATGAAGGTAAATACTTTCTCGATTATGACGTCCGACCTTTGGATGAACTGATGACAAATCAAGAGGTAAGATCTAATACTATTAGTAGAAGTCAGTCTAAATTTGAAAACGAATCTCATGGTGAAACCGGTAATATTTAATTTTATTTCTAGAAATTTTGGCATTTACATAAAATGCCTTGTATCATTCATTTATTTATTTAGATATGTATTATAATATAATGTCATTCATTGATTTCGTGAGTATTGCCAATTTTTCACTACTGATTTGAAGATGGTTTTGATTATGCACAACTTGAAAAAAATATTTTACAGCCAAAAGTTTTTATACAACCACCATGTCTTTAACCACCGAGTCATTCAAAGAGATTATCCAGACGCGGTTGGACGCCGACCTAGTCCAAGTAGAAGATATGTCTGGGGGGTGTGGTCAGGCGTTTGCGGTGGTAATTGTTAGTGACAAGTTCAAAGGTAAGAACAAGTTAGCCAGACATCGATTGGTCAATACTGAATTAAAGGCAGAGATTGAAGATATACATGCCTTCACCCAAAAGGGATTCACCAAAGATGAATGGATAGCGCAAGGTGGAAGTTTGAAGTAAACCTTGGAATTGGAGTTTTCAAAATATCCAAGTAATAATAGTATAATTAATGTATGACTAAGATTCGAACTAATAATAGTATAAATAATTTATGACTGGAAATCGAACTACCAAATTCGTATAGAACTAATAAAATGAACTATAAAGAACATTTGAAGTTGTAGTGCTGGACTTTATATATCACGATAGGTACAGTATTATTGTTAGCTGCTTATTGATTACTTTTATCAAATAAATGTAATGGCATGATTGAACCCTTGTTGTGTGATGAAGTAAGAAATCTGAATCCTGAGCTACTTAAAGAGGTTTGATTATTACAAGATTGTATTAAGAAAACTAATGCTAATACTCCAATTATTGGATGAAAACAAAACTGACAGCTGTATTTTTTCTGAAATGATCTTCACTTCAGAGTATTCTTCACTGTTCCTATTTAATTTCCACTTATTGGATGAGGGTTTCAACTTATTTACGTTTTGCCCTGAACATGCGTAGCTGTGTCTTGTATTTCTTGACTTTTGTTTACCAGTAATTGAAAAATTCATTTGCAGAAAGTTTTGGATTCCTTGAAAATATTAAATTTATGGTGGTAATTCCCAATCTGGTGGTCTTAAGTTGTTAGCTACAGATAACACACAGCCAGAAGTTTAAATCAGGACTAGTGTGAATTATTTTAGTCAGAATTTTTATCAGTAAACTGAATGACAATATCAACGACAATAGCAAGATTTTATCCGTTAAACTGTCAGGAAAGTGAGTTTGATACTATGTTGAATCTGTGTATATCAATGTCTACACCCAGTGCTGAACGATACTTATTGGGAACTCACAAAGTATTATTCAGATGGTTTTGTTTTATGCAATTAGGACTCTACTTACAAAAAAGATATCCGAAAACTAGTAAATTGAGCAAGACAAAATTGTATCGCTATACTTGTTTTGTTAACATTGCAAGTTAAAGAAGCTTGATAAAGAAGGTTTTTTCGACAATAACGTCTTACAATGATACTCAAGAGATTAATATCCTCGTATGTTGACTTGAATTGGAAACTTCATGAGATGCGGTCAGCGCTATATTGGGTGTCAATAACTTATCATTCTGAACCAAGATACTGTGAATCTAAACAGGTGGTTTCATTAATAATCTATAGTAGGCAAAACTTGTTAAAAAAGACGTTTGAAGCTGCTTCCATATCTTGACAAACAGTCAGACTGGAATTTTTTTATACTTCTTTCCCAACTTACAATGAATGATGACTTTTCATGACGTCAGAAGGATTAAATAATTGGAAAGTAGTCAATGCGGTATTTATATATGCATTAGTTGGAACTAGTACCAGTTTAGGTCTATCGCTTTCTCGATTGATAGAAATTTGAATAGTTCCAAATTAGGAAATATGGCTGCAAATTTCTTGAAGGTGTGAAACAAAAACGCCATTTCCCATTAGCAATAAATTTGACTTCATAAATGTTTTTGAGTCATTAGAGAAGACAATCAAAGGGTTTAAATTGTTCAACAAGGTTAATATTACATTTTTCCATGAAAAAAAAAAAAAGAGTTCACGATTATCATAGCTACAAAAAATGTATTATATTCTGAATAATGTTATTTTTCTATTTTATTTCAATCAATGCTAGTAACTATTTAATTTTTTTTGGGTATAAAGATAATTCGAATAATTGAATTTTTTGTGTCGAAGATGGAAATGATTCTGAATCTTTTGATGATAAGATTTGGTAAATTCTCAACCAAATATAGTCTTTCGAGATTGCTTCGGCAACCTTCTTATCATGTTCAGCAAGTGTGCGATCGTTCAATCTCATGAAATCAGCGATCCAACTTGTATCATATATTGATTTAGCCAATAATGATTTTGTTTGAGTTTTTATAAGTCTAAAAAACTGAGGTAAGATGTAATCATCTAGATTTTGTAATTCAATCTGGTTTGCCTTGGTTGTTTTAGACTCTGCTAAGGCTAAGAATGCTGGTAAATAATCATATTTCCAAGTTTTATCCGTAGTTGATACAATCGATGCAATCAATTTTTGCATATCATTAATCAAAGGTTCAAAATTGGTTTCAACTGAAATCGGACTGTTAGTCATTGAAGTATACTCAGCTATCATACCACACTCATAACTTGATTCATATTCTTTAAGATCCGACTCAACTAATGACATAAAAGTAATGAACCAGTAATTTTCAAATACAGGAAGTTCTCTAGCGTCAGATTTATCATACGGTTCAATAAAGTCATCAAGAATATCATCCTGATACATAAGCATACGTTGAACAGGGTCATGACAAAACAGCCATAATTTCGCAGCTTCGTAAGAATTGTATTCCGATTTTGGTTTCGATTCAGCCAATGATATAAATCTTGGAATAGAATAATCTTCATAAATTGAAGAATTAGACTCAGGATTAATTTCAAAAGTACGTTCGACAAGTTTCATGAATGATAAAAACCAATACTGTTTGTACTCTGGTCCTTCAACCATACTTTGTTCATCATCAAAAAACCCATTAAGTTTATTGGATTGATACATAAGCATAGGATGGACAGGGTCATATTGCATCAGTAACAATGTTGCAGCGTGGCAAGAATCGTATTCTGAATTTGGTTTTGATTCAGCCAATGATATAAATCTTGGAATAGAGTAATCTTCATGAATTGAAGAATTAGACTCAGGATTAATTTCAAAAGTACGTTCGACAAGTTTCATGAATGATAAAAACCAATACTGTTTGTACTCTGGTCCTTCAACCATACTTTGTTCATCATCAAAAAACCCATTAAGTTTATTGGATTGATACATAAGCATAGGATGGACAGGGTCATATTGCATCAGTAACAATGTTGCAGCGTGGCAAGAATCGTATTCTGAATTTGGTTTTGATTCAGCTAATGAAATAAATCTTGGAATAGAATAATCTTCATAAACTAGAGATTTAGAAGCAATTTGTTTGAAATCATGAGGTGATTCGATATTCCTCATAAACGAAACCAACCAATATTCATCGAAAATTGGTTGTTCATTTTTTGGAACCAAATTAGATTCAGCCATAGAAATAAATCTTGGGATAACATAATCTTCATAGATTGAATTTTCTGCAATGGTTTTTTTTGCAAGTGAATCATTCATGGCGAAAAATCGACTTATTGTAGAGTATTGAAGATATTCATAGGTTGTTGTTGAAGATAATGGTTTAGCAATTGAGATTGTAGAAGATTCTAAAGTTTTCAAGAAATCTTCAACTACCTTATTAGCAAAATCATTGTCTTTACCAGATGAAGAAATTTGGAGATTTAGTTCATCTGTTGAATCTTGATCAGTATCAAAAGATTCAGAAAAAATTGAAGAAATATTGGAAAAACTAGAATTATTAGAAACATTAGAAATAACGGGAGCGATTTGTAAAGATGGTTCATCAGTTTGAGAAATGATAGTGAAGACTTTTGAAGGATTTTTTGTTGTTGATTTTGAATAGTATTGATTCCAAATTGTGGAAAGGTTGCAAGAGTTGAATAATGAATAAATTGATTTGATTTTTGATTTAATTAAAGTATTCATATTTATAAAAGCTTTAATAATAATTTGAATTGGATTGCAAGTGAAGATTTGAGTATTAACTGAAGTCTTGATATAAGTCATAGTTAATTAATCAAAAATATACTTGTAAAAAAAGTGGGAATCGACCTCTTTATATAGCTAGGAGTTTCCTAGTTTTATCAGATCGATCGAGGTAGGTACAAGTAAAATGGATTATTTATGTGGTAATGTTTCCTAAAATTTTGCAGCCAGATCTGAAGACACAAAAACTAAATTTGAATATTTTACAATGAAGTAATAAGAATTTTGTGAAAAAAAGTAGATCATTGTGATCTAGAGAATCACATTAGTTTAATACTTTGATATTAGTTAATTTGAACTCATATTAAAAGAATTATTACCATATTAAAAAAAATTACTAAATTGGGTTTGTACCAAATGAGATTTTATAGATTCCTTTGTTAAAAATTATTTAAGGAAATTCCAATTATAAATTAGTATGAGAAGATTTGTAAATCAATTTAAGGGAACTATAAGATCAGATCTGAGATCTTATTTGTAAACCTGATTTAAGGAAACTATAAGGAAGTATTGATAAATGTGGGGATTTCGTTTGTAAACCTAATAATCAATTTTTTAAAATTTTAGTATATTCTTTTCTTAACACTATGGAAATCAATATGGAAATATTTGATCTATATAAGAAAAGTAAACAACAAAATAAGTAAACAACATAATAAGTAAACAACATAATAAGTAAACAACATAATATTCTACATAGTGATTTCTTGCAAATGAATAATATCAATAGGTTTGGATAAATGATTCAGTTTCGATTTGTTCGAATCTTAACTTACAATCATGTTATCAATATTGTTTGATATTTAGTGAAGAAAAAGCACGATGAAAGATGAATAAAACGATCCACAAGGATTAAGAGATAAAAAAGAAAAAACACCCCCCAAAACTTCCAAAAACCACATTTTACAAAACAAAAGTTTGATTGTAATAAAGTAGTTCAAAGTACACCATCACTATTACAATGTACGTATAAAATGAATAAATAAAGAATTATATATATTTTTGTACATTGTAATAGTGTTCTCAGAAACAACCAACTTCTGGTTATGTTCAATACTTTTGCTTTTACTCTCCAATACACTAGTGACTATTATGACGTAATTAATTGAAAACTTGCAAAAAAAAAAAAAAGAGAGTATCAAATAAATGATAATCATTAATAAGAATTGATGAATGATAATTATTAATAAGTAAATATAATAATAAATGTTTTAGTTACTTTATAATTTTCATGTAAATTTATGTTATATTGTGTTATATTATTTTTTTTTTTCATTTTTAGTTATTTATGATTTATTTACTCTATTACTAAAATGTATGGTTACGTTATAACATCACTTACACCACACTGCCGACCTGGGTGTGGGTATCGACAACTACTAGTGAACAGGCCGGGGGAGTACGGTGTGTGTGTCTGTGTGTCTGTGTGTGTGTGTGTGTGTGTGTGTGTCTGTGTATTTTTTTATAGTAATTATAGGTCCAGCCGCAGTTACCGGTTTTGATTAATATGAGCAATATAGCTAACCTTGTAGGTTAAAGAAAGTAACTCAATGGTTATTACAATGAATAATAATCAAAGATAGATAATGTATAAAAGGGAATGAGAATCTTGAATTATAAGAAAATGATTTTTTTATTTTAATTTATTATAATTTAAGTATTTTAATTGAATAGTATGAAAGTTGTTAGTTAGTTCTAGATTAGTTGGATGACTAATCGGGTAATCCCCTTTGACTATAAATTCCCATAAAAAAAAAAATGGTGATTATATTTCCTTTATAATATATTAAGATTTATATATATATAATAGATATCTAATTAAACATGGTCAAAGCTGGTATGTATAGGTCAATGAGTTTGGATAAATGAGGCTCAATTGATTGATTAGAATCAATATAATAAAAAAAAATGAAATGTAGATATACATAAAGGCAATCAATTGATCAATCAGTCAATCAATCAATCAATTGATGAATCAATCAATCCGTCAATTGATTGATTAATTTTTCATCAAGTTTTGATGAATTGGCATACTAACAAATTTAGTTGCTGTATTAAGAGGTGATTCATCTGTATCAGGAATTGTTAATTTCGAACAATCATCGGAAAATGAACCAACTACTATTAGTTGGGAAATTTCCGGTAATGATGCCAACGCATTGAGAGGTTTCCATATTCATCAATTTGGAGATAACACCAACGGTTGTACTTCTGCTGGTCCTCACTTCAATCCTTTCAAAAAAGATCATGGTGCTCCAGAAGATGACGAAAGACATGTTGGTGATTTAGGTAATATTACTACTGATTCTAAAGGGGTTGCCAAAGGTACCAAACAAGATTTATTAGTCAAATTAATTGGTGAAAATTCTATTTTAGGTAGAACTGTAGTTGTTCATGCTGGTACTGACGATTATGGTAAAGGTGGATTTGAAGATTCAAAAACCACTGGTCATGCAGGTACAAGACCAGCATGTGGTGTTATTGGTCTTACTCAATAAGTACATAAAAAAAAACCACCAAAAAACAAACTGTTAACATTTAGTTAGGGTTAGTTTTTTATTTAGTTATGTTTTTACGAAAAATATAAATCATACAAAAAATTAATACTGTATGATAAAATGATATAGTATGTTTAATAAACTACTGTATGGTAAAATGTTGATCAATTAATTTACTGAATGCATTTCATGTAGTTATTCAATAAATTTAGTGTATGGCATTTCATGTAGTTATTTAATAAATTTGTATGGCAAGATTTTCAGGTAGTACAAGGGGTTAAACCCAACAGGAAACTAGAGATTTCAAAGGTGTTTCTTCAGATTTCAAAGGTGTTTCTTCAAATTTCAAAGGTGTTTCTTCTTACTTTGACTCCATTGATAACTAAATAATTATGCTAGTTAATATGATTGAATATGATTTTTTTTTTATTGAGTTTATTTTTTATCCTCTTGTTTGACAGGTTGCAACGTGGGGAACGGCAAACCCTATTGAACGTGGTTGATTAGTATATTGAACAGTATATAATGAAAGATGAGTATCATGTATAGTATGGATACTACAACAAAAGCAACAAGACTAATAATAACAAAATCAGGATGATTAGCATAATTTTCAGTCTAATTTTATTGAATTTTGTTTATGGGGATACTTGTGTAACTTATACTACTACTATAGTCAAATCAATTGAAACTTCTTACTATGTAGTTAATTCGATTCCAGCAAGAGATACATTTAATAATTCTCCCGTAGTTAGTTGTAAGAATTATTTTGATACTATAAATGAATTTTCATGTTTGAATACTACGATAATACCAGAATCAGAATTATGTTGTTTTGAAACTAGAGGAATATTAATGTTGACCCAATTTTGGGATTATAATCCTGATTATTTATCAATTGCTGTTAATGGTACTAAAGGTCAAAGAGAATCAATTGAAACTAATTCATCGATTATTAATAATGGAGATGCCGCATTCACCATTCATGGGTTATGGAATGATTTATGTAATGGTAGCTATGAATCGTATTGTAATCCTAGTTTACAAATATCTGATAGTAAAGATAATATTACTCATGTTTTGGTAGACTTATATCAAGAAATTGAATTATATAATTATATGACTAAACATTGGATTAATAATGAAAAATCCAATGTTCAAGATCAAAATAGTGTTATATTATGGGAGCATGAATATAATAAACATGGGACATGTATGAATACATTATTACCCCAATGTTTTGTTAATTATACCAAATTTGAAAATGTGGTTCAATTTTATAAAAAAGTAGTTGAGTTACACCAAAATTTACCAACGGAAAAGTTTCTTAGTGATGCTGGGATTGTTCCTTCAGTAGTTAAGAAATATAAGTTGACTGATGTTGAAGCTGCGTTATCAAAAGTTCATGGGGGAAAAAAAGTGTATATTGGATGTTTACAAGGAGCAATTGATGAAATTTGGTATTATCATAACTTGAAAGGTAATGTAATCACTGGTGACTATAAACCTACCGATATGCTTGGAAAACAAGGCTGTCCCGACACAGTTTGGTATATACCAAAGTAGAAACCAAGATAGTAAAGAGAGAACAGAAGAAGAAAGTAGAGAACAGAAGAGAAAGTAGAGAACAGAAGAAGAGAGTAGAGAACAGAAGAAGGAAGTAGAGAACAGAAAAAGAAAGTAGAGAACAGAAGAGAAAGTAGAGAACAGAAGAAGAAAGTAGAGAACAGAGGAGAAAGTAGAGAACAGAAGAAGAGAGTACAGAACAGAAGAGAAAGTAGAGAACAGATGAAGAAACTAGAGAACAGAAGAGAAAGTAGAGAACAGGAGAAGAAATTATAGAACAGAAGAAGAAATTAGAAAATTTATAGATCAGTATACATAATTGAATAAATGAATTATTAAATAATCAAGCAAAATGAAGTAGTTTAAAAAAATCAACAAATCAATGACACCAATAGTCACACAACGGTGGATGACCATACAAGAAAAGTAATAATTTAGGTGATTTCAATAGATACCAAGTTTATAATTACAACCTAAACAACAGTAATAAGTCGCATAAAAAACTAGTTCTCATAACATAGATGATTAAGATTGATGATTAACATTGATAGAGTTAGGTTTATAACTTTTGCTACGTGTAGTCCTCCTGCTATTTCATCATTAAATAGTCTCACTTGTAAGTGTTTTGTCTCTTGTTACAGATTTTACTATATCACCACTATAACATGTATATATGGTATACATGGTATACATGGTATACATGATATATATGGTATAAATGATATAAATGATATACAAGATATAAATGAGATATCATGTATACCATGCATGGTATACATGATATACATCCTATAACATCACTACTAATTAAATTTAATGTAATGTATATAATTCTTGTTGTATATTTTCTCATGGGTTCTTTGTCGCATAGTGCGGTGGTGGCTTTGGTTGTCGTCTGACTGACTGACTGCTGCGTCTGTCTGCCTGCTGCGTCTGTCTGCCTGCTGCGTCTGTCTGCCTGCTGCGTCTGCCTGTCTGCTGCGTCAGTGTCAGTCTACTGCGTGTGTGTCAGTTAATTAGGCTGGGTGTCTGAGTGTGTGGGTGGTTTTCATCGCGTCTGTCTATTTCTCGTCTCATTGTCTCGGTAATCATGGCCTCGTTTTTATTTTTTATCGTTGTGGGTCGGCCCCCATTGTTTGTGGCTATGATTTGATTTGGCATCGTTGTCAAAATAATTTTCATGGTTTTGTATAACTACTAACTAGGTCTAGTTTTATATGACTTCTTTTGATCATAGTTCATCCAAGAATGAATCACCTCCTAGTCAACAATCTCAACCGAGAAGGAAACGTGGTCTATCACTACGATCTCAATTATTCGCCAAAGCCGTCACCCCATCATCCAATCTAACAGATAACTCTGATAACACCAATAACACCAATAACACCAATAAAAATACCAGTACGTCATCCAATGGTTTCAACAATATTCTATCATCAAGAAATCCTTTCAAAGCCTCATCATCATCTTCAGAAATCGAATTATCCAATCTCAACCCAATAATCAATATTGAACCTCCTCAAAATGGCAACAAAAACCAAGATTCCACTAGTCAACCGTTTGGATCTTTCCATTCTCATTCTAAATCTAATGCAAATGGTAATTCAGGGGTGTCTGATTCTTATCTGCCAAATTCAACCTCATCCAATCGAAATGGTGCATCTTCATCCCTTGCTTCCGATTCTAAATCTCCATACTTCACAGAAACAATCCATTTAACTAAATCAACTAGCAGATTAACTGCAATTACTTCAAATTCTTCTCATGTCCCAAAAATTCGAAAAAATCGTCAAAATAAATTTTTCAAATCAATCATTCATTTAAAGTATAAAATTTTTGGTCAACCTCCTTCACCGTCTACTGCAAATGGTAGAGTTATCCCGGTTTGTGTTGATCATAGGGTCGTAAACGATTATTTTGGCGAAGAATTATATGATTTGGCATCTTCCAGTTTCTTAGATGAAAGAACCGGAGATCCTTATATAACTAACATAATAACCTCATCGAAATATACTATTTATTCATTTTTACCAAAACAATTACGAGCTCAATTTTCAAAATTAGCTAATTGCTATTTCATGGTTGTGGCTATCATGCAAATGATCCCAACTTGGTCAACTACTGGTCAATACACAACAATTATTCCTTTGATGATTTTTATGACTATTTCAATGATTAGAGAGGGATTCGATGATTGGAAGAGACATGTTCACGATAGAGAAGAAAATAATAAATTATCAATTGTAATTAAAGAAGATGAAATCTTAAATAATATGGATACTCAATCAATTTCAAGTATAATGAATGAATCAAATGGTACTCATTCGCCTTATCTAAATCCAAATATTTCCAATTCTTTAAACTCTCAAAATTTCACCAATAAATCAATGATGAAAAAGTATAATTTGAAAGAACAGAAAAAATTATGGAAACATATTAAAGTCGGTGATATTATTAAGATTCACGAAGATGAGTGGATTCCAGCAGATTTGGTATTATTAGCGACGAGTGATTTTGAGAATCAAGAAGCATTCATCGAAACTATGGCATTAGATGGTGAAACTAATTTAAAATCAAAATCTCCTCACCCTGAAATTGCTAAAAAGTATACCAAAGTACCAAATTTAAAAAATTCAAAAATGTTGTTTACAGTTGAAGATCCAAATATTGATTTATACAATTTTGAAGGACTGTTTACTTTAGATGGTGAAAAATATGCGTTGGGACCGGAAAATGTAATATATCGTGGAAGTATTTTAAGAAATACTAATTCAGTATTAGGATTGGTAATCTTCACAGGTGAAGAAACAAAAATTCGAATGAATAATATTAAGAATCCTAGAACGAAAGCTCCAAAATTACAAAGAAATATTAATTTCATTGTTGCATTCATGGTTTTGTTAGTCATCACTTTATCTGCATTATCCACTATGGCACAGAGAATATTGTATAATAATAATCGAGATAAAGCGTGGTATTTATTTGATCTGGATGTTGGAGTAGCTCCTACATTAATGGGATTCATTATCATGTACAACACTTTAATTCCTTTATCTTTATATGTTACTATGGAGATTATCAAAGTAATGCAACTTTTGTTTCTTCAGTATGATATTGACATGTATCATGTTGAAAGTAATACACCCGCAGACTCGAAAACGGCCACGATTTTAGAGGAATTGGGCCAAGTGAGCTATGTATTCAGTGACAAGACTGGAACATTGACTGATAACAAAATGTTGTTCAGGAAATTTAGCGTATGTGGTGATAGTTGGATTCATGATCTCGATATCGTATTAAATGAACGGAAAAATCCTAATCAACAGGTTGTTGATCCTTTAATTCCGCCAGTTAGTTCTCTGGGGCCATCAAAATTAAAAAAATCTGAGAACAAAAAAAGTTTAGAGTATTTTCCAAGAACAAGCACTGCTTCTATTGCAAGGGAAAGTGTGGAGTTGAGAAAAATGAAAACTATAACTTCCTGGAAATCAACCGCACAACCACTTAAAAGTCAGGATTCAGCCAATTCATTACAATTATTGAAACATGTTCAATCACATCCCCAGACATTGTTTTCTAAGAAGGCAAAGTTCTTTCTACTAAGCGTGGCTTTATGTAGTACATGCATACCTCGAAAAAAAGATCCTGAGTCCAGTTTTTCATCAAGAAATGGATCTAAAGTGTCTTTGAATACAATTAATGAAGAAAATGATACTCAAAGCGAAACAGAAGCAGATGATGGAATTATTGAATACCAGTCTGCCTCACCAGATGAATTAGCCTTATTGAATGCAGCCAGAGATTTGGGATTCGTCGTTTTTAATAAACAGAGCAATATCCTCACAATTAAAACCTACCCTAACGGTTTTGACGGAGAACCTGTTTTTGAAGATTACGAAGTTTTGGAAGTTATAGAATTCAATTCAACTAGAAAGAGAATGTCAATCATTGTAAAGTTTCCAGATGGAAGAATAGCGATTATTTGTAAAGGAGCAGATAGTGTTATAGTAGAAAGATTAAAGTATGCGGAAATGGCGAAGGCAAAAGCTCGTGAGATATCTGCAAATTCTGAATTGAGAAAGACTGAAGAGGCTGAAGCAGTGTTGAAATCTCGATTGTCTGACGAATCAATGGCAACAGAATTCAGAACGTCAATGGGTGGGCTACAGAGAAGTTTTAGTTTGAACCACCAATCCACACTAGAAAGAATGGGTTCAATTGACAATGCAATACTGTCTCGAGAGGAAGAAGAAATAATTGATATTGCCAATAAAATGAGAAAATCTTTGCACTATCAACAGGCACAAAAGTATGGCCATGATATACTAAATGATAAAAGCCAAGATAGTGAGCAATTTGAACTTCCGAATGATAAACTTTTGATAAATGACGAGTATCTCATTGAAAAAACTTTAGAGCATTTAGAAGAATTTTCAACTGAGGGTCTAAGAACCTTACTATATTCTTTTAGATGGTTGGATAAAGGTGAGTATGATATATGGGCTAACGATTACAGCGAGGCAAAAACTTCATTAGTTGATAGAGCCAAGAAAGTAGATGCTGTTGGCGAGAAGATTGAGCATAGTCTCGAATTACTTGGTGCAAGTGCGATTGAAGATAAATTGCAAGAAGGTGTAAGTGATGCCATAGAAAAATTACGTAGAGCAGGTATAAAATTGTGGATGCTTACTGGTGATAAGAGGGAAACTGCTATCAACATCGGATATTCATGCAGACTCATAAAAGACTATTCAACTGTTATAGTGCTTTCCAACGATGGGACAACTGAAGAGTTGGTGAATAGAATTACATCGGCAACATTAGGAATACAATCAGGAAGTGTCGCACACTCAGTGCTAGTCATAGATGGAGGGACATTGTGCGATGTGGAAAGTGACCCATCATTGATGTCATTATTTCTCGATTTATGTATCAAAGTTGATTCAACTATCTGCTGCCGTGCTTCACCTTCTCAAAAAGCAAATATGGTTGGAAATGTTCGGAAGCTCAACAAAAAAGCTGTGACATTAGCAATTGGTGATGGTGCGAACGATATAGCAATGATTCAGGAAGCTGATATTGGAGTTGGAATAACTGGAAAAGAGGGTCTTCAAGCAGCAAGATCCTCTGATTACTCTATTGCACAATTTAGATTTCTTTTGAAATTGTTGTTGGTTCATGGCCGTTACAATTACGTTAGAACTTCAAAATTTGTCTTGTGTACCTTTTACAAAGAGTTATTATTCTACTTAACTCAATGCATTTACCAAAGATATACCTTGTTTTCAGGATCTTCAATGTATGAAAGTTGGTCTTTATCAATGTTTAACACGCTATTCACTTCATTACCAGTGATTTGTATTGGGATGTTTGATCAAGATTTAAAACCTTCCACATTAATTGCGGTGCCCGAATTATATTCCAAAGGCCGATTATATCAGGCTTTCAATTTAAGGATATTTATCAATTGGATGGTTTTAGCTGCCTCACAGAGTGTACTAATCTCCTTTATGACTTTCTATGTGTGGGGCTTCACTTCACTTAGAGATAACAGTACGCTTGCCATAGGTACATTAGCATTTTTGGTATTGGTTGTCATTATTAATGCCAAATGTGTATTTATTGAAATGCAGAATAGAAGTTGGTTATCCTTTGCTTCCTTCATTATTTCTGTCGGCGGTTACATGCTTTGGAATGTTCTCATTTATGGTTTGTACCAAAATAGAGACTCGCCAATATTCTTTGTTGACCAAGGTATCCTCACTTGGGGTCAGGATCAAAGTTGGTGGGCTGCTGCATTGCTTCTTGTCTTTGTTTCAATTTTGCTTGATGTTTTTTTGAAGTTATTGAAATTCATGTTCATGCCAGGTGATGATGAAGTATTCAAAACATTTGAAAAAGATAATGTAATGAGAAAGATATTTGAAGTTAACGCTTACAATGAGTTGTTTCAAGGTTGGACTTTTCCAGAAGATCCTTCCACTTTTAAAGTTAAAGTTAGCACTATTCTCCGTAAAATTGGGTTGAAGGTCCCAATCCCTACCAGAGAATTAACAGAGGACGAAAATTACGCTGAAAACATTATTCAGAGAAAGCGAGCTGGAACAAACTCTTTACCTAATGAGGCAGAACCAAGTGGTCACGGGGTGGCAATCTTTAGCGAATATTCTAGATTTCAAAATGAACTTGAAAGTGAAGGATTCGAAGTATTGCCAAGTGGTAAAAGGATCAAACCGAAATCAAACAAGGAATTCAAGTGGCTCAGATTTGGAAATAAGATGAGAGACGAGGATGCCGATGCAATTATTGATGAAAGATTAAGAAGTCTTATTTAAAGAGTATAATAAAAAGTATTTGTATAGAATATAAAGTAATATACATACCCAAGTATTTAAGACAACATTTTGCAGGTTATCAATACAAACATTTAGCCTTCCAACTTTTTCCTTCTAATGTTTAATTCATATTCAGTACTAACTAATATCTGCTTCAAATTCTTACTATGACTATTCGCCTCCAACCATCGCTCTAACTTAACCGCTTGAAATTCGAGTTCACCAATCAATGGCAGATTAGAAGAATTCTCATTCTCATAGGGATTCAATAAAAGATTAAATAAAGGATTCCAAATTTCATTCTGCCAATATCTTTTCAAAGGAGTTTCTAGATGAATAGTACCATTGTCTCGTTTAATCTTGATATAGGTTCCAAATAAAAGTGTATGAATAATACCAGCCAAACCAAAATAGTCAGCTTCGTAGCTCCAAGGACAATTATCTTGCATTTGAGGACAGTCATGTTCATCGGTTTTCCAACAACTTTTGAACTTCACATTTTTCTTGAACAACGATAAATCGATTGCTCTACCAAAATCAATTAGCTTTATGCTTTTACGAGACCAGCCGTTCAAACCATCCCTATTGTAAGTCTCTTCTAAATTTTCATTTTCATCTAAATCATCAAAATTAATCATGCAATTATCAGCCTTCAAATCACAATGAAGAATATTAATACTATGTAAAGCGCTAACTGCTTTTATTAACTGAAGTGTGATATAGATACACAAGACTTCTTCCATACCATTGTAATTATCCTTGTAATAATTAATCAAATCGAGTAAAGTAAATTGTGGACAATACTCAATGAATAGATAACTTTCATTCTGAAAAATATACAATGAGTCAGGTTTAATGAAAAACTTCTTGAAACAACTTCCAATCAATCTTCTATGAATCTGGTTCAAAATATAGAATTCCCACTTGGAGCCCGGTGATTCTACCTTTAAAGCCTTAAAATTACCTTTAGTACTTGATTCAACTAAAAAAACTACACCAAACCCACCTTCGCCTAGTTGATTTCTTATACAAAAAATCTCGTTACCACAAAAATCAATCATTGCACTTTGAGATCCATTCGGTATAGATTTTTTATTGATGAACAAGTTTTTAAAGTGATTTAAATGATTAATGTCCTTGTCAGGATAGTTATGATAGCCGGGATATACATGTAAAGGTATTGGCAAATTGGCTAGTTGCTTCTCACGGAGATCTAGATCAAGAGCATTAACTATCAGCAATTGATCCGAAATATCTACATGGTCACCAATCGTCGAGTTTTCAGTTGCATTATCTTCTTTGTCGGTTGGTGGAGTTTTTTCATATTCCAAATGATTGTTATTTGAATGTAAAGTCTCTGTTACAAAACCGCTAAAATTAGTATTGGTTATATTCTCATTTCTTTCCTCTTCATCATCGGAATTGAAATCATGGGCAGCGGCATTAAACATATTAATAACTTCCCTATTCGCGAATTTGGAATAAGCAGTAATTGTTGGAGACCTAGTTTTATTAAAAATTGTATCGTTATCGTTTAATTGAATTGTGAAAGTTTCGTTTGTTTCCGTTTCTTTGTATCTTTCTGTAACCTTCTCATCAAAATGATCAATTTTATCACTTTGTAAGTCTTCTTGTTGAAAGTCTTTTAGTCGAGGATTTCCATTATATATTTGTGGGAGATTTTCTTGACCCTCATCTAGTATTTGGTTTTGTAAGTTTCTTTTATCTAGGCCTCGACTTAAAGCAAGTATCTCAATTAAACAAAATTCTTGACCAGGAGAAGGATATAGTAGGTCCATATTAACCCGTATATTTTCTGTTTTCTTTCCTATTGCTTGTATTACTGTATAGGTTTGACCATTGGAGTCAATTTCATTATATTTTTCGATATCAACTTCAGCCAGGTCTTGATAAACTTGAATTTTTGGTTTTATTTGTGGTGTAGGAGTTAATGATTTCTGAACAAGAATTTCTCCAGACCATTGAGTCGGTTTTATGGTGTTCTCTTTTGCTCTATTCAGCAAAGAACCAAAAATATCCACATCATCACTTGGATCATTTAGTGAATCCAAGATAGATTTAGTCGAATGATCTTGAAATATTTCGAATTTTCGTTTTTTAAGTTGTGAATCGGGATCAATAGTATCATTTACTACCAGAGAACCTCGTTTTAATGCTAATGGGTTCAATTTAGAAATCGAAGAATGATTATTGTTGTCTTCAATATGTCTATGTCGGGTAAAGTTATGATAATTTCTTTGTAATCTCGATAAAGGTCGAGCATTATTTTCAATTCCCAATTTAAAGATCTGGTCAGCATCATGCCAGTTACCATGATTATGCAAATAAGTAGCAAATTGTTCATAATAGATTGCCAATTGATTACCTATTCCCTTTTTTGACAAGTATACAAAGATATCACGAGGACTATCGGAATATTTAGCATATTCCAACCAAACTTTCAAATATCGGGGATCATTTTTATAATGGGATACATCTCGAAAACACGAAGTACATCTCTCCAATAACGGTACCAATCCACTTTCAGAATTTACACCTTGAGGATAATTTGCATGAATCCAGTCAATATATTGAATAAACACGTTCAAAGGATCATCCAACTCCTCCCAATTTGTCAATCTTGCTTCGAATTGTTGCCTGTCTTTAGCCAATTGTTGTTTAAACTGTAATCCCGATTTTGACGATTCTTTTAACCCCTTTACAAGGTTTCCAATGGATCGCCCAGCTACCAACGGCTGGATGTTCTCCTTCTGCAGCTCAATAACAGAAATATCTGTCAACTGACTCATGGATCGTCCCTAATCCAAAGGGTTATCGTATATTATTGATTTTACAACCAAAATCTTTGAATTGTAAACATTGAATTTTTATGATGTCGAATGTCGCAAATTTGCGACAATTTATGTCGCGGTCTAAAATCGACAAGAGCTTGAAGAATAAGTACAACAAGAACAGCTGTTGTCGTCGTTGTTGTGGTTCAAGGTCAAAAGACATGTGGAGTTATGTGTATTTGATGCTAGCATGGTTGGCGGTGGTTAATGCTGGACGTTATTATAACGAATCATTGTATTTGAAGCCATTACCGAGAAATAGATTGATGACATCGTTTGAGTTTGAAGTAGATTCATTGGCAATATCAGGCAATGATAGTAATAAGGATCATTTCAACTACTTTCCTCGAGCATTGGGACCAATCATTGAGTCAACAGATACTCGCGAGTTGCATTTACGGTTTACTCAAGGGTGGTGGGATAGTGAAGGGTGGGGATCGTTACCATATAATGGCACCCGGTCTGGAGGTACTGGGGTCGAGTTATGGGCGATAATTGAAGCAAAAACATTAGCAGAAGCTAAGGCAAAATGGTTCAAGTTATCGAAAACGCTTTCTGGGTTTTTTTGTGCATCATTGAATTTTATCGATAATTCGATTACAACTTTACCAAAGAGTCCCGTGGAGTATATTGATGAGACTTACACGTTTGATCCATCCAATAAGTTATATTTGCTTCGAGCAGCATTACCCAGTGAACCAATTTGTACTGAAAATTTGACTCCATTTATAAAATTATTACCCACTCGAGGTAAAGCTGGAATTTCTTCATTATTAGATGGTCATAAACTTTTTGATTCTTTATGGCATGGAATGTCGATTGATTTAACTACAAAATGTGAACATGATCAATGTCATTGGAATATGAAACAAACAATTAATGCTGTCATTGATGTTCAAAGATCTTTACGAAGAATAAAAGAAGGTGGGATTCCAAAACCAGTCCCAGGAGATGATTTGCGTTGTGATAGAAGCAAATTATACACAATCTGGCAATGCTTTCCTCTTAATGATCAAAAGGATATGACTTGGAAATTGAGCTCGATTTTTGGAAGAAAAATTAAAGGTCCAGCATTTATTGATGATTCAAGCTCTACTGCAATAAAAATTGATATTGATTCAGAAAATTGGAATGTAAATATACTTCAAGGGAATGAGCACGATGATGTAATTTATAAGCATGATAATATTCGAGCTTTTATAATGGAAGATGTTGATATCGATATCAGATTTAGTACAGAAGATAGCTCTCGTACTTTCCCAATTGAAGCTCCTCCATTGAAAATCTCGCGATCATTAACTGGTTACTCGCAAGATCAAGGTGGATTGAGAATTGCATTTTATAACCCGTCCTCAACTGAAACTGTTAAATTTCTTTACACTGAAAGTTTACCGTGGTTTATGAGGTTATATTTATATACTTTGAAAACCCAATTTCAAAATTCTACAGGAATTTATGAAGATTTGGGATCCCAATTTATCAAAGATACTTATTATAAAACTGCTATTGATAGAAAACGGCCATCACAATTTGAACTTTCAATCGAGTTACCACCATTACTGACATTAACCTTGAATTATCAATTCCAAAAGTCATTGTTATTGTATCATGAATATCCTCCCGATGCAAATCATGGGTTTTCTATTGAACCAGCGGTAATTTATGTATTGAATGACGAAGGAAAACCAAAATTTGAATTGAGGACTACAAGTTTATTACTAACTCTCCCAACTCCCGATTTCTCAATGCCTTACAATGTTATCATTTTAACTTGTACTGTAATGTCATTGGCATTTGGTTCGATTTATAATTTGTTAACTAAAAAAGTTGTCACCGAGGAGGAATTAGAAGCTATTAATAAAAATAGTAAATTAGGAATAATAATTGCCAATCTCAAATCAAAAATTCAAAGTTTTAAAAGAAGAAATTAGCTAGTTTATAATTGAAAGTATAATAGATCAATCAAAATGGATCTTCATAAGGATCTTCTTCATCATAATCGTCGTCTTTTTCGAATTCGTAAACTATAGCACCACCGGCAGCTCCCATTGATTCCTGAGCTTCCATGAATGGGAGTTGAACTTGATCTTTGGCTAACTTTTGTTTTGAATTAGTAATCAAATTGAATGTAGTCAAATCCTTCAATAACAGCTCATCCTCAGGATCATTTTCTTGTTGTTTTTGATCATATACATCATATTTATGTTGACTGGTATCCAAAACAAAATTATATCTTAATGATCTACCAGATTTTCTTCTATTTGTCAAAGTAACTTTAAATTTAGTCGAATTGAAACCGTTATTAGCTGGAAAATACAAATGATCAATACATTTATCTACTGATTCTTCATCAACTTTGCTATTATCAATATCAATCTCAAAAATTGTATTGGCAATATAAGATAGTAATGTGACTGGATTTGGATAATTTATCAACCTGTCTTGAATCTGAGGACAGTTAGTATGGTAAGTAGCAATTATGGTGGTATTTGGCCGAGCTATAGTTGATATAAATGTAGTCAAATCTTGGTTAGCAATATAATTTAAAGAATCAATAATTATTATCGTTTTACTAGAATTACCATCAGGATTTTTCTCTTGTAAATAATTGGAAATAGAAGAAATAGGTTCATTGATACATTCCTTGAACTCATTAGCATAACTAGGCTTATTAATTGTTTCATATGAAAGATAAATTATTTTGGTTGAATTAGATTTGTATGCAAATTCCTGGACCAAATTATGAGATGATTGAACCAAAGAGTCCAACAATAAAATAAATGGAGTGTTCTCCTTGACTGAGAGCAATCTATTCAACAATACCAACGAACTCTGGGTATTCATACCAACTTCTTTCTGGCTAACAAAATTTATAGTGAGCCATTATGAAATCTCATCGCACTGGGAAACTCATCACCAGAAGTCCCCATTGACTGATAGTAACCTAAACTAAATACCATCATGGCGGCTGGAACCAACCAACGAAGGAACTTGGCTGGATCATATACAATTCCTTCTGAACTAGCTAAGGAAATATTGTTGGAGGAAGAATCTCAGCAAGAATTGGTCGATTCAAAGTTGATAAAAGACAATATTACCAAGAATGAATACAAGAGCCGACAATACAACCGTGTAATAGATACCAATTTAGATGAGGTGAAGTCTTATAAGCAGTTAATGGCCGAGAGAGAGTTTGAGCGAGAGGAGGCTCGAGTTAAGCGAGTTATCGAGGATAAACAGGTTGAACAAAAGTTAATTAAAACTAGTGATGATCAACCAGTTTCAATTCGGAAAAGAAGGTGGGATGTAACTCCAGAAGAATATGAAAATAACTTAAAGAAAGAAAAAGTTGCATTGAGTCGACTAAATGGTTCAAGGAGTGATGATTTATTATTAGTGAACCAGGATACTAAATTATCTAACCCTAAAATCAACGGCATAGAGCTTACAGATGAAGTATTGGATAAAATACTACCTCCAGGATATGTCAAAGTTTCACCACCACAAGGTTACTCCCAAGCATTAGATATACCTCCAGACAATACCGAAGATGATACTCAATACTATATGTTACCTTCAAAAGATAATCTATCGAAAATTACTATTGATACCGAATTGCCCACAGAGATACCAGGAGTTACTGGTCTACAGCATTTCAAGCAAGAAGATATGAAATATTTTGGAAAATTAATTACAATTGATGAACTGACTCTTAGTTCTGAAGAAGCAAAAGAAGTTGAAGTTATGAAGTTGTTATTGAAAGTAAAAAATGGTAATAGTTTAACTCGTAAAAGAGCCACAAGACAAATCACTGATGGTGCTACCAAATTTGGGGCAAAACTCTTATTTAGTCAGATATTACCGCTTATACTTGAGCCTAATTTAGTTGAACAAGAGAAGCATTTGATGATTAAGTTAGTAGGAAGATTGATTTTTAAATTAGGGGACCAGTTACAAGCTTATACCTATAAAATCATTCAAGTTATTTCCCCTTTACTAATTGATGAAGATTTTACCTTAAGATTAGAAGCAAGAGATATTATTTCAAGTTTATCAAAAGCAGTCAGTCTACCTGTTATGATATCAAGTCTTCGTCCTGATTTAGATCATGTCGATGAGTACGTTAGAAATTTGGCTTCTCGAGTATTTGCAATTGTCGCCAATACTTTTGGTTTGGTTAGTTTTTTGCCATTTTTAAAGGCTGTTATAAAAAGTAAGAAAAATTGGTATGCAAGACATACAGGTATCAAGATTGTACAGCAGTTGTCGGTTATACTTGGTGGTGGAAACGGTAATGCGATATTACCTTATTTGAGTCAACTTGTGGATGTATTGAAGCCGGCGTTATCTGATGAAGTTTTGCAAGTTAGAACAATTACTGCTTTGACTCTATCGCAACTTGCAGGGAACGTAAAGCCATACGGTATTGAATCTTTTGAAGGGATTTTAGAGCCCACTTGGTACGGTCTACGTAAGCATCGTGGAAAAGGATTGGCCAATTTTTTGAAGTGTTTGGGTTCCTTAATTCCATTGATGTCTTACAATAAAAATTACGAAGAATACGCAAACTATTATACTAAAGAGCTTATGAAAATTATCACTAGAGAGTTCACCTCACCCGACGATGAAATGCGGAAAACTATATTAAGAATAGTAGGCAACCTTCCACTTTCGAAACAAATGATTCGAAATTACAATGTTGAAATCATAAGACCTTTTTTAAAAAATTTTTGGAATAGGAAAACGGCTAGCGACGCTCAACTGATTGTGAAACTTGTAGCTGATACGACCACGGCTTTGGCTAATAAGTTTGATTTTCTAGAAATTTTAGAGCAAATAATTGTTTATTCCAAGGATGATAATGAATCATTGAGAAGACTTTGCATGGAGACTATTCAAAAAATGATTACATCCAATCCAGATAATTTAATTGGTTTGGATTCTCAATTAGAAGTAAGATTAATCGATGGTGTCCTTTATGCATTTCAGGAACAGACTGTGGAGCACAAGGTGTTTTTGATGGCCTTCGGAGCTGTTGCAAATACATTGAACATAAGACTAAAGCCGCATATGGGCTCAATTATTAGTACAATCTTGTACAGGTTACAACACAAGGACAACAATGTCAGACAGCAGGCTGCTGCTTTGATTAGCTTAATTGCACCTGTAATAAAGCAATGCTTAGAAGGAGACAACGAAATATTACGAAAGTTAATATTAATCTTATATGAATCACTCGGGGAAACATATCCAGATGTATTAGCTTCGTTGATTGATGCATTATATTCATGCATTGATACTTTGAGTAAAACCGATTTGTATTTGATGCAGAATCCATCGATTAATCAAATTCTTCCTACGTTAACTCCTATTTTGAAAAATCGTCAAGAAAAAGTCCAAGAGGCTTGTATTAAATTGGTGGGATTAATTGCTAAAAAAAATTCAGAGACAATAAATGCAAAGGAATGGATGAGAATTTGTTTTGAATTATTAGATATGTTGAAAGCCAATAAGAAAAAAATCAGAAAAGCTGCAAATGATACTTTTGGTTTTATTGCTAAGACTATTGGACCGCTGGATGTAATTGTAATGTTGTTGAATAACTTACGTGTTCAAGAGAGACAATTACGAGTTTGTACAGCTGTCGCCATTGGAATAGTTGCAGAAACTTGTGCACCATTTACAGTATTGCCCGCTATTATGAACGAATACAGAATACCAGAGAAAAACGTTCAGAATGGTGTTTTAAAAGCTCTTAGTTTTTTGTTTGAATATATTGATGGATCTATGACAAAAGATTATTTGTTTTCTATGTCCCCATTACTAGAAAATGCATTAACAGACAGAGACCAAGTTCACAGACAAACAGCTGCAACAGTTATTAAGCACATGGCATTGAATTGTATTGGACTAACTAATGATGATTATAACGAAGTTTTTATTCATTTTTTAAATCTATTGATTCCAAATATTTACGAAACATCACCTCATGTTATCAATAGAATACTTGAAAGTATTGATGCTATAAGGCTTGTATTGGGTAACGGCTGTTTTCTAAATTATATCTGGGCTGGTTTGTTTCATCCGGCTAGAAAAGTTAGAACTCCTTACTGGAAATTATACAACTATGCATATGTTCAGAATTGCGATTCAATGGTACCATATTATCCAACCATAGACAAATTTCCCGATGATGAAGAGATTTGTTACAAAGTTGAGGAATTTGACCTTTTAATATAACCCGGTAAAATTAATAAATATTCAATAGTACATGATTAGGATTGTAATTGACTATTCAAAGCACTATAAAGTAACAACTCACTTTCATTGAACTCTGAGTAATTGCCATTTTCATAATACTCGAGTGATTCATCAATCAAATCGGAAGTAGGTTGGACTTCGTGAAGATATATTCTAGTAGCATAGCGAGTAACCCTTCTAGCTTGAATTTCCAAAATCTCATCAAAATCAGTTAAATCCATTTGTGACAATTCCGAATTAGAACTTGTATAAGAAGTTATTGCTGGAAAGCAATCAAGGACAATCTGATAATCACTGTCTAAACGAGAAGGGAGACTTTCTATCCAATTCAGGACTTTTTCTTCCAGTTTCATGTTGGCGGCTTTTCTTGGTTTAAAACTTTCAGGAAATTTGTTAGGGAAGTTATTTGAACTCGAATGATTCTTATGATCTTCTAAGTTTAAACTTGGATTTCCAAAGTAATAATAGGAGCCAATATCTTTTGTCTTACCTAAAGGTTCATTAAATAGTTCTACTTGATTTTCTGAATAATAAAATGGATATTCTTCTAGAATTGCTTGCTCAACCTTGCTCTTTTTCTTGAAAGTTTGCTTGGACTGGGAGTTGGGATGATCGGTATGGAAATTTCTTGTCAGTTCATGTAATTTTGGTTGTCTTAAAATTGGGGCCATCCTAACTTGTATAAATAAATATACTCGATAAATCTCATTTGTGATAAAATCTGATTTCCAAAGTAGTAAATTTGACAAGTGTCAATAGAAAACAACTGGCATACACATAGACACATAAGTAAATAACCACATACATAATAGAACACACACATAAATACACCATCTGGTACATCTTTGTTTTATTTTTCACATTACTAATACTAACTGGGAATTACAAAGATTTCAGTTACTGTTGATAAATTTGAGCTTGAAGGACATACAATTAGAGAAAAAAAACTTCATGCTTCAAAATAAACTCAATTACTGCTTCAAATGTGCCCAGTATCATTCAGAAATGTTTTTGTAGAATAGGAATATTGAAGTTTTTGGTATTTTTTTTGCAGCCATATAGTTTTTCTGGTATTGGGGGGTAGTGGATGAAAAACTACCACATTTCCAACCGCTTACCAGAATCTAAGATTTGGTATGTTTTGAA
This sequence comes from Suzukiozyma pseudoglaebosa, assembly GCA_030705115.1. Taxonomy (NCBI): domain Eukaryota; kingdom Fungi; phylum Ascomycota; class Pichiomycetes; order Serinales; family Debaryomycetaceae; genus Suzukiozyma; species Suzukiozyma pseudoglaebosa. The sequence goes on along the minus strand of JANIWI010000042.1, from coordinate 68,265 downwards.
GCTACAATCATCGAAATCAGTTAATCACATTATATTTAAACTGACCAGTACTAATTTGATTGTTTTAGAAGAATTATAATTTTGTATGTACTATATTCAATAAACATTTTTGTATGTCAACAAACTTCCATTGGCTAACGGAAATAAACATTAAGCAATTCTTATTGGGGTTTTCATTATGATTAAGCTAATGTTTACATCGACTACAGGCCAAAGGGAATTTGATTTGTTCATCCTAAAATTCCACACAATATTGATGATTTCAATACCTTTGTGAATCAAGAGTCAAAAACTTCAATAAATATTGATTTCCACTATGACAATGTCAAACAAAAGTTTGTCCAAAAACTCTAATTAGTTTACTGAATCCATTTATATAACTAAGTGATGTATAAGTTTAATTTGTTCATCACCCCAAATTATAGGTTAACATCATTGAGTGTGTGAAGTTAAAAATTTAGTGTAACAACAACAACTCTTGTAACCCATCACCAATCTTCATGTAAAATTTGGTTAAATGTTCATTAGCATAATGGTATTCGATGTATCCTTGCAAAACAAATCTTCTCATGTTTGATATTCTAATGCTTGATGAATATTTGTTAATATCTACTTTTCTAATCATCGTTGATTATGTCATTTTCCATTCTACATTTGTAAAATATCCAAAATATATTATCGTTCTATAATTATATGTCTATTCATATAACTACACTTGTAACCTACCTCTATTTACATCCCAGTATACTTTTAACAGTCATCATATTCATTATTAATGTTTAATCAACAAAAAAATCTAGTAGCGCCTTATCTATCCAATTGCAACCAGTATCTGATATAGTTTCACCAATGTTTAATGGATCAAATGGATCGTTTGTATCCAAATCTTGATTATACAAATTATTATTAATAGTAACATCATAATTGTTATTGTTTGTACCAACTGATGAAATGGAAGAAATCTGGGCCATATTTGATTTATCGTTTTTCATTGAATTATAACCACTACTTGTGGATGAAATACTATTAGGACTAATACTATCAAATATTGGTGTAATTTTCTCACTCTCATTTGATAAATCCATCTTTTCGATACTTATTTCAATTTGCGGTAAACTATCCTTCATCTTTGAATACAAGTTTGGTCTTAATGCTTGAAGAGCACTACGAACATGATTAGCAAGTTTGCCCGATAAAATCCAATGCTTTGAAATCGGATAAATTGCCGATAATGAAAGTTTAATATATTCTCCATAAATGTCAAGATCATTTACACCAAGTCTTGACGTTTTTATCAATTCAGAATCCCCCAGTTCAACAATAGCCTCCACCCAAATATAAGAACTGGTATACACCAACGATGCCAATGCTAATGCACACGCAAACAAGGGGGTTCTTTCAAGAATTTTTGCTGCACCAGTGTCCATTAACAGACCAAGAATTGAATTTGCTGAATCTATAGTTTTTATCGTTTCGATTGTAGCTTTAGCATCTGCTTTTAGTTGAGTAGGTAAATCCTCTGCTTCCAACATTTTGTCATCACATTTTGGATTTTGGGGTGCATTGGTTTTCCATAAATATGAAAATGGTCTATGAGCAAAAATTTTGGCATAATTAAACATCAATATTGCCTGGTGAACACCTTCATTAATAGTTCCATCTTTATTAACCAATTCAGGTTCTTTGAATGTCAGAGGATCTGATATTTTAATCTCCCAATTTGATAATTGTGCCTTTAATCTCAATAAGGATGCTTCGTAAGGTAGTTTATTCTTGATTTCATTATTCATTACAATTGCTTGAGTTACTAGTTTCGAAGTTTCTGACCTAGATCTATAATCAAATTGATCAGGCGAGGGTGAATTTGGATAGTTTATTTCAATTGGAATTTTCGATAACTCTGTTAATGTAATACCATCTGCCGAACCAATAATGACATCAAAGAAGTATAATTCCCAAAACGCTCTTCTTGCATTATCATAAATAATTTCTTGTGGAATATGAGCCAATCTTGCAGATTGCTGGACCAATGAAGGTTTCTCCTGGTTATCCAAAACATTAATTTTCAATATGTTAATTAAATGGATACAATATTGTCGAATATCACGAGAAAAATGGTGTAAAGAAGATATATGGGCAATTAATGATAATAAGATCAATACTTGGAGAGTGACCAAATCATGGACTGGATTTAATTTTATAATTTCCACTAATTGAATTAAACGATCATGAATCAAATCAAGATTTCTTGAATAAATTGAGCCATTTTGACCATCACCAATAATTTTCATAATAAATAATAATTCATTAGCACAAGAATTGTGTGATAAAAAAAGACCAATTTCATTTCTTGGTGGTAGTAACGGATGTGGTTGATGAAAACTTGAATAATAATTATTCAAGATCTCTGGTTGATTGAAATCCAAAGACATTTTATTGTTTGGATTAGAAATTTGAGTTAAAAAGTCTAGATTTGAATGAATCTCAGCATTTGCATCAGTTTTAGGAGCAAACATACAATTCAAGTTATTAATTGACATATCTAACTTCATTTTCTTACGAACATTTTCTGTGACATCAGGAGTAATGGGGATTTTCCCAGTAACCAAATCTCGAGATGTGCAATCCAAATCTTTACATTGATTAGAATCTTTGGCACAGGGTAATCGTTTAAGAGTGGATAAAAAGTCATCATCTCTAACGTTACTTAATTTTGTAGATAATTTTGGATTCAAATCTTCAATATCGAAAGAATTTGGATGTTTCAAAATGGTTGGCTTTGATTCTTCATCACTAGTTTTATTCGATTCAGTTTTGATAAGTTTACTATTTTTAATACCTTTCTTTCTTGCTCCACCCCGATTTGATGAGACATACACACATTCATTATTATATTTTATGCAACGTTCACAGGAAGGGATTTGGCCATTACATTTGAAATGTCTCCTTCGACACTCCAAACATGCCTTACTCACATGCTTACCTCCTGGCTTTAAATATGTTTGCGAATTGTCTTTCATACAACTAAATTAAAAATTTGATAGACAGAGCAAACAACGTCAAATAACAAGATCAGCACAAGAATTAAAGAAACACAGAACTTGCTCAACAAGAATTTAAAATCACAGAATCTGCTCAGTAGCAAAAACTAAAAGAAAACACCACTTGTTTCGTAACAAAGTATTATCAACAAATTAGGATATCAATAGAAAAAGGTTATGACCTATTACCAAAAGATATGGATGAAAAAAATTAATCAAATATTCTGGAAGATCAACTATCTTGATGATGAAATATTGTGGGTAATCAACTATTTTCTTCAACTATTTGTGTAACCCAAATACCTGTCGAATCAGTTTTATATTGAAATAAATATCTGTCCAAGTAGTATCTGTTGAAATCAAAGATCTTTAATCAGGATATCAATCAGAATATTCAATCAAGATATTAATCAGAAAATTCAATCAGGATACTCAATCAGGATAATCAATCTGATTTAGTAAGTTATTGGTAAAGTAAACCTGATGTTTTCTGTTTCTTTTTTTGGGTTCAAACTAGTGTTGGCCAATTCAAACACGTTTCCACTCACGCAAGCCTTGTTTAAAACCAGTTCAAGTCTTCTATTGTGTCTTACAGTTGTTATAACCTAAGAAAACTAATGGTTGTAAAATCATTAAATTAAAAATTCAAACCCCGAGACTTATCACGGCGCACGCCCCAAAAATTGTCGAATCAAACGCCTACGTTCATAGTTACAAAACAATGACTGATCAACAGATATGATCATGACTAATGATGATGATCATGGTTATCACCATGATCATCATCGCGATCATCATCATCATCATCATCATCATCATCATCATGGTCATACTACTCTCCATGATTTGATTATGTTTTTATATATACGTATTTGATTTCTCTACCATATATAGCTCTATAATGATACAGAGTAGATGTTCAAGGTATGAACATTGGGTGGATCATCACTTTATTGTAGAAACAAACGTATTCAGGGCTCTACTCAAACATCGCAATACTATTGATTTCGTCCACTACAAAGATTGTAATTCCGGTTGAATCGGTAGTAGTAGATTGACCCATCGCAACTAAGGCTACAACCACAGACATAGTTATAATTACGGTTTTACTAGGATGAGTCAAGCTCAAGCTAAGTTGTCACCACCCGCATACAAGATCGTGTTGCTTGGGGATTCATCGGTGGGAAAGACATCATTGGTACATCGATTCATCAACAATCGCTTTGATACCTCGATTCCTAATACTATAGGGGCTGCATTTATAACTAAAGAGTATACATCAACAACATCAGAAAAAACCATTAAATTGGAGATATGGGATACTGCTGGCCAAGAGAGGTATCGGTCGTTGACTCCAATGTACTATCGAAACTCAAAGTTGGCTCTTGTTTGTTTTGACTTCAGTGATTTCGATACATTCGAGAAAGGTAAATACTGGATTGATCAGCTAGAGTTATTGAAAGATACCCAGGATATTAAAGTGAAGTTGGTAGGTAATAAGTACGACTTGATAGAGCAAGACCCTTCCAAAGTCGAGGAAATAATGACTCAAATTGAACCTTACTTACAAGAGCGAAATTTATCGATTTACAAAACTTCAGCTAAGACCGGGTTTGGGATCACTGAACTATTTGACGATATAGTTAATGACATCGATGACAAGTTTTTTGATGACTACTATTCCCAAAACAAACATAACGAAAATAATTCAAATTCATTGAATTTATTGACTTCAAATTCTTACAATCCTTACAATTCCTGCTGTTGATGAAAAAAGATCAATATTTTTATTCATAAAGACCAAGAAGGTGTCATAGAGACCAACAATCATTAAATTGCAACATATCCACTCACAATAAAACCAAAAACACAATAGCTTAAGGTTCTTGTCCTTTGGAGCATGATTCTATAAAAGTTGATTGAGCCAACTGGAAGAAAACAATGGATCTCTGCGGTTTATATGTGGTTTATCGCTATTTGTGGTTTATCAACTTTAGTTTGAGCAGATAAGTTTCGAAGCCACTTAATATTATTCTTTCTTTTTGGCATTAATTTTCAAAATTTGTTGAAGAGAATATTTATTTATGTTCCTTCGTTTCACAAGTTTGGTATCTACTTGCTTTCCAGTAGTCATACATACAGATTATACAAAATAATACAAACGAACTTTTTGATCTATTCCTTTCCAACCATTCTATTTTTGTGACAACTCTAATCCTTTATTTAACCAATAATCACGTTTAGTATCTTTATCTAAATTACTCTTGTACTTAGTTTTAGTAGTTTCTTCCTCTTCTTTTAGTGTAGGCACATATTCATCTTCAGATTCTTCAATACTTAACATATTACTGATTTTTTTCTTGACGATTTCACTATTTTGGTTCTTATTAGAATTTTTATTATCATTTTTTAACTCTGGAACATAATCATCTTCATCATCAGAATCAACGGTCAAATCCGTGTAGAATTCAACATCCTTTCCAATCATTACTTCAGGAGTGGATTCTTCATCATCTTCGTCGTCGTGTTTGATTAAAGCATGGTTTACCACTTTGTGTCTATCATCATTAAAGTCCCGTTCTTTACCTCTATACTTTATAATATCACCCAAAATCAGTTGTCCCAATCTCTCTTTATATGATGCTCCGTTTAGTTCATAACATTTTTCAACTAAAAGTTGGTATGCTCCACCAAAAGCTTTTTTCAAATCTCGAAGATTATACGAAGATCTAGTAATATTATTATCTGGATCCGAAGGATCTTGTATCACGATTGAAAATGTATTTCTTGATGTATTTAGATTTGGATAATCTTGCTTTTGAAAATACATAGGAGCATCAGTTTCTGGATCTAATGCTATTATTAAATTATCATAAGAAAAATTTCTGCCATACAATTCAAAAAATTCAATCAATAAAGTTCCTAAATTATCAAGACTATCCATACAGCCAGTGGATATTTTTGGGTGCAAAGCCAAGAAATGGTAACACAATATTATGGTAGCGTAACCTCCTAATCCACCAACATGAACATTATTTAATTTTCTTGATCTTAAGAATTGTTTCACAGTTAAAACTAATTCTCGTAAACCTGGAGCTACTGATAACCATTTTCGAATTTTTTTTGCTGCCAATATACCATTCGTTCGTTCAAATGAAATATCTATATTTATATTGGTTTGAGGATCAACAAATTTAATGATTGGAACTTTGGCTTTAGCGATTACTTCAATATTTTTCGCCAATTTTTTGTTTCTTAAAAATGAAGATAATTGGTATAATCTTGATCTGTTCTCGTAATCACCAGTTTGCGACACTACAACCATATCTATGTCCGATCCAGGTAAATATAAATCAGTAGCACAGGAGCCGAAAACATGAGTTTCTGTTTGTGGCCAAAATGATGATATTGATCTTTTCAATTTGCCGATAACCCTATTTCTGGTTTCAATCTCCTCACAAGAAGGTGAAATGTAGTTAACGAAATCTTTCATTTCATTGGTGAGCCAATCGGCAATTTCCTTTTGCTTAGAATGATCGTGATCTTTTACCCAAGGGTATGCTGTCGACAAGGTCTCTGATTGATGAAGGTTCCCTTCATCTCCACTTAGTATACCATCATCAGAAAACTCTCCATCTTCCTGGTCTTGTTCATCATCCGAAGAACTGAAGCCAAACCCAATAAAATCATCGTTTCCTGCGATGCCTCCATTATCATTCTGGAGGTGCTTAATTGGAGGTTCAGAAGGAACGTTTTCTTCATCATCTGAATCCACTAATACTATCTCCGGCTCAATCAGCTCAGACCTAGCTTCATGGTCAAATATTATACTTGAGTCTGACTCTGAGTTGGAATCATTGACTGGTAATGCATCAAATTGATTAGTTTTTGGCACTATAGCGTGCCCATTTTTCGATTTTTGCTTTTTTCGACTTTTCTTCGACTTTAATTTAGGAGAAAATCCATCTCGCTTCCGTTTCACTCCACTCATACCTTAAACTTATTGATACTGAACCTATTATACTATCCATCCATACTTTAAGATGAGATCTTACAATTTTGAAATTTACACATCACGTGATACATATAATATTTAATTGAACGCCAACAAAGCAATAGAAACAACAGTAGTACTCAAATAAAGACTTAGTTTGTAGGTTTTTGGAACTAACTGGAGGATATCCAATGCAAGGGTAAAAATAGTAATTAGTTTAGTTACCAGAAGATTTTTTTCTGAGAAGTAACAAATCGATTCTAATGTAAATAGATTTAAAAGATACAATTTGATTGTAGTTGACAGTTGAGGAACGAGTATTCGGTTAGAATCCGTAATATTCAATCTCAGATTAGCAATCGGCTCATCTACTTCCATAAGTGGTACATTTAGTTCATTCGATAATACTGTAATTGAACTCCGTCGAGAATTTTGTTCAAGATCAGGTTCAACAAAGAACCTTGTTTGTTTGATCGAATCTAGGGCCAGAAGTATGTGGGCTGACGAAGCTCGATTAATAGAATTGCCAGATTCATTTCCTTTGAGCATTGAATAAATTAAATACTCAAAATCATGGTAGCAGCTATTATCATTACAAAGAATACCCTTTTCAGATGCAACATCAACAAACCACTCATGGAAAGTTTGTGCTGTCAAACCATCATACCACTTTATAATTTTCTCTCTAATAGATTGAGGATCAGGGTCATTTTCTAATGACTTAGAAAATGGTAACTGTCCAACGCAAAGAAAGCATAAGATCAATCCAAGTGAATATATATCACTTTCATAGGTAAATCTATTCATGAAACTCTTGGAATCAGACCCCAATGGATCGGAATAAATCCAGAGTTCAGGTGCTGTGAACTCTAATGTACCTGTATTACCACATCTTTCATAATCTGAAGTGTACTTATTTTTAATGTAGTCGTTTGGTTCTGGTAAGCTATGCTTGTCAATAAATAAACCTTCTCCAAAATCGGAAAGTAAAACTTTTGGTAACTTGGATATCTCATCCATGAATTCTTGATTGGTGTTGAATGGTCCATTATTAATCGGAATATTTTCATATTTATCTTCCAATAGACAATTAGAAGGTTTGAGATCCCGATGAAGAATACCATGAACATGCAAATAATTAACACCAGTGGCAATATCTTTAAAAAATTTCCAGATTTCGATTTCATTCAACCAATTGCGTTTATTTTCGGTGAGAATACTATTGGAACGTTTAGATCTACGTCTTAATCTTTCCAATTGCACCTTTTCCTTCTCAGTCAAAAGCTTTTCCCTCTGAAAATTTTGCATAATCATATCTTCCAAATGACCACCATCACAATATTGCTGAAGAATGAAAACGTAGGGTATTTTTGAATTTGAAGACAGACGAAGATTATCACCAACAAAGTATGCTGACAGATCATTCAAATCACCCATTTCTAACCAAACATGATTGTAGCGGATCAAGTTATTCTCATTTGCACCTTTAACTGATAATTCATAAAGGATTAAAACTTCATTCAAAACTTGATCTAAAAGCTCAAACTTACCTCCCACACTTATTCGTTTAACAGCATAGGTTCCTAAGTCAATATCATTCAACACATGTACAACCTTGTAAACGTAGGCATGAGCTCCTGACCCTAGTTCATATGGAGGTACTTTTTTGAAAAACTTTTTAAAATAACCTTGATTGAAGATATCTTTTGGTAGGGAATTTAACTCAATTTTTGGCGATGAAGAACTGGTTTTATGAGGTAACTTTTCCAATAACTTGAAATACTCATGATGCATAAATCCCTGCGGCATACTTTGATAAACTTTATTAAATTCATAAGGATCAACTTTTGCAACCTTTATTGAATTGGTTTGTAAATCATGAGAATTTCTCCTCTTTGACCACAGATATCCACAGTTTGGACATTCATTACCATCATTTGGCGTTGAAGACGAGTTCGCATATCTTTGACTTCCTATTGTCACCCCTGACTCGTCTTTGGCATGAATCTCGGTTGATAATAGTTGTATCGTGTTCTGCTGATTATTATGAACGACCAATACTCCCTCGTTGGTGTTGTAAAACACAATCTCATTATTGGAGTTGTAGGGAACTATCGACATGTTGTTGTAAAACAACAGAAATAGTCTTGCATAAGTATCTGATGATTGTCACTATTGAATATGGAAACTATTAAGGATGTTTGTGGTTACGAGCGCAAAAATAATTTTTGATGGGTGCAAAATAATATTTATTATAATGCTAAATATGCTAATAATGATTATTCAAATTTATGATAGATGCTATGGTACCAATTCAGTTTGAGACTTTCTTATTCTTGAGATAAATTCTATGACCACAGTTTCAATATCGTATTTATCCTTTTGGTTTACAGTTTTCAATTGTTCGTCTGTTATTGTCTGAAGTAAGTGCCGGATTTGCTTCAAATTATTTCCTACCTCAGCTTGTTCTAGGTTTGGCTTTGTATCTGTATTTGATGCTTCTTTTAGGTTTGTACCTACCACAGCTTCTTTTAGATTTTGCCTTATATCTGTATTCGAAGCTTCTGGTAATTTAGAATCAGAGCTATGGTCTGATACAATCGGTTCGGCATCCTTGTACCCACCACCACGAACTCCATTTATGTCCACCACTGGGGTTACATTGACTTCCAAAAAAGTAATTTCAGAATCAGCCCTCTCCAGAGTATCTGTTTTGGATTCATTCCGAGTATTCGCAACATTCCTTGTAGAAACAAACAGGTCTGTTGAAATACTGGAATCTACCAGCTCATCAGTGGCTTTCTTTACTGAAGAACCGTTGTCGTTTTTGATTCTAGTCCTTGATCTAGTGACAACTTTCTTTTTGGTTTCAGGCTCAGTTTCAATGTCATGATGACCCCTTTTCCTTCTCGACCTTCTTAAATTTCGGTCATTATCAATGGAACTTCTCAGACTTTCACTCAGTTCATTATTTTGACTATGCGAACAAATATTATCCTCTGTAGAAGTCAATGAAGTTTGAGTAGCTGCCGCCTGCGATAGTCTTTCAGTTAATAATGATTCTACTTGAACCTCATTATTCCCTTCAAGTTTTGCATCATTTACACTTTCAAGCTTATTTGAAGCTTTCTTTCGTGATTTTGCTGTAGATTTGCGCTTCTTTGATACTTGAACCTCTTCCTTCAGAGTCTGTGCCAATTTTGCGCTAAGCATTGCTGTGAATGAATGAATATCAAATGGCACTTTTGTAGTATTCGCTTTAGGAGATTTTGATTTCAGAATCTTCTTTCTGCCTTTTCCATTGACCTTAGTTTGATTCTCATTTTCATTCACATCGTCGGCTACTAACGCTTTTTCATTAGTTTCGGCAACATTAACCTCAATCTCTTGATGACAGTTTCTTCTATCAGTAGACACTTCATAATCATCAAAAATCTCAATTAAAAAGTCCTCATCTTTAGGAGGATCTCCAGAATTCGAAAGTTCAATGTCTTCTATACCAAACTTTTCGTCACCAGAACCTTCAAGTTTTACACCATGCTGTTCATTACTTACTATATCATTCGAATTTTCTATCTTGTTGCAATTTGGGGTATTTGAAGTAGGTTTAATCTCCACCAGATCTGACCACACATTACTATCCATTGATTTTTTCATCGTCAGGACGTATTGGTGCCATAATTTGCTAAACTCAAATCTTTCAAATCCTTCCAACTCACCAATTTTATTCTGAATCTTTTCTTTGAATGAAAACAATTCAGCATCAAAGTTATTTTGTATCATGAATTTGGTAAATGTAATGAAATCTTCTTCATTATCAAGTTTTTTGTTCATTGAGTTACGAATTGACTCCTTCAATTCCTTGCTTGATGACTCTTTAACTAGTAATGACCAATTTTGAAAAGCCTCTTGTGACCAAGAATCAATATTCAAGCTTGCCAGATATTTGTCGATATCTCCACTATCAAGAATCACCAGAAATACTTTCCTGATAAAAACATCTTCTTCGCGTGCCAATGATCCACATACTGTACCATAAAACAGCAATTCTAAACTATTACATAAAATCTTCCGGTTTTCAAGTTTAGCTAATGCAATTTTTCTACTATGTTCAAATTTAGTTCCTAAATGAAACATTTCAGTAAGAAATTTGACAATGTACTTCTCAGATATGGATGACATAGTAAATGTGATAATACTAGTTATCTCATATTCACTCATTGTGTTGAAAGTAATTGAAAATAGCAAATAGTAGAAAGTATTTTTATGTAAATCGCAATTAGACGAACCACGAGTTATCAAAAGGTCAGGATCAAACGTATCGTGTAAATTAGTTAATATTCTGTATAGTTTATCAAAATCAATGGGAACAATCTTGAACACCTCAACAAACTTAGACAAGTTATCAATTAAGTTTGTCGAAATATCGGATGGTGTGATCTCTTTCTTTGTCACAATTTTTATATTGTTAATGAATGAGTTAAATAGGTTGCATTTTTGAGCTGTGTTCAAGAATTTCAGTTCAAAAACTAAAACTAAAGTTTGAATTACTTTATCTGATTTTAAATGAACCCAGCGAGGAGATAGACAATTAATTTCATGTAAAGAAATTTCTTCGTTTATAAGGCATCGTAGATTATTCATATTTTTTTCATTCGTTGTTGAAGATTGTTGTAAAAACCTATTAAACAACATCCATCCTAAATTATGAAGATATGGACTGGATTGGTTACTAAAGTATAAATTCTTGAACAACTGATGAACTAGCTTGTCCCAAAATAGGTACATGTATTTAGTCGATGATTTATTGGATGTGGTATTCATCAATGAATATATGATCATCAAGTTTAAGTTGTGAATCGCGTCTAGCTCTTCGTTTGAAACTTGACTGGTATCAATGGAGGATATGGCGTAATTCAAAAGTTCAATTTTTGGTTGCAATAAGGTATTTATTGCAGTTTGTTTGTCTTTGATTGTACCATCTTTCGTGATTGGATCTATTAATTTCCAAATTTGATTCAAGCCGTTTTGGCATATACTATAAATAATTGCTCTCCAACTGGTAATTGCATTAAGCCTAGCAGAAGATATGTTCGATGCAAAACATGACTTATGAACTTGTAGCCATTTGTTCATCAATATCCATTTTTCAAAATAACTATCGGAGCTTCCTACCATCAATGTGATTGCTAACCAAATATCGACTGCCATTCTAAATTGGCCGGATTTGACTAAGGTTTCCAACCTTGATATAATGAAATCAATACCAAGATCATCCAGAGTCCAACTATCACTACAATTCATAGAATATGGCTCTGAGAAATATTGAACTTGATTTAATGGAATTGGTGAGCCACAGAATTGTTTCATTACAATCAGGGCATTTCTATTATCTAAAAAGATCTTCGCAACCTCTAGTAATGTATTTACACCAGAAGCAATACATTTTGTATATGAAAGTGGTAGTGACAAAATTTGTATTATGAGAACACCAATCCAATGACTGATATTTTTACCCATGATGCCTGGAAACCCACTCAAAAAATTTCTGAAACAAAAAAACTTCTCTGTCATTATAGAAGAGCTTGGGAGAGATCTCATGTTAACTAAACTCGAAAGCATAGTTTCAATTAATTTTGAATCTTCAAAAATCAATTTCTTTTTCTTCACATTAAACTTGCAATCTTTTAATATCAGTAGGTAGGGTGACATTAACGCTTTAGAAACATTGGGTTTGATTAGCATTATACTGGCATGCTCGTAAAGCCATCGAATATCATCTACTGGTAACAAATTATTCAAATCCTCGTCTATCATAAATGAATTAAATAACTTCAATGCTTGAGTAACAACTCTTATTCGGAATGGATCACTTTTAACTCCAATGACCGAGTTTTCTTTTGCTTCGTCGTAGTCAAACAACTCATTCTCATAGTTCACTATATCTTCTTTAATAAGTTCAACTAACCTTACGAGTAGTGATTGTTTGTTATTATTTGACATCGATAGTATTCCAATCCAAAATCTACCACTAGCTTTTTTAGAGATACTATTCAAAGTTGCATAAACTTCAAACCGATTTTGAAATTTAGGGTTAGCTAGTACTGATATACATCCTTCAACCAATTGGTTTAATTGATTATGGTTTGGAGGTAATTGCACAATGTTTCCTTGTTGCCAAAAGCTTGACTCGTGACAGTTGGTTATATCAATTTGGGAATCGTTGGAACCATTGTAATTCTTTGAATTGAACAGCCCCAAATCAGAATTTAAATTTGAAGATTTCAATATGGATTTTCTAGGAGTATCATCCTTAATTGGTGAACTTACAAGATCATAACCAATATCATCAGAAAATGCAACCGATTTTTTTTTGACAATCCGGGTACCATCATAATCTTTTTTCTTACATCCACTTATTGGAGAAGAATTCAATTCAAATTCCGACTGCAGTCCCAGTTGTACATCCTGAGGTCCCAATAGATGGTTACAAGGTGAATTGGGACTTGAACTTCCGTCAATGCCACTGGATTCCTTATCAAGACGAGAACTTCGTCTAGTTTTCCTGGTAGTAGTCATTTGTTTCACAAATTCTCTATATTTAGTTTTGTTCAACTTCTTCAATTATAGTTGCACTAATGTACTTTGTTCAACTTCTTCAATTGTGATTATATTGATGTATTTTGCTCACTTTCTTCAAATCTTATTGTAATGATGTAAGTTTATGATTATGAAGTTGGTGTCTAGATTTAAATTTGAGATTAGGCCACGTCAAATCTCTAACAGTAAATAATCTGGCTCCAGATTGGGGTATTGAAGCAGCTATCTAGCGCTATATTTCCTATACTATAACGGTTGTATCGTCTCTTCTCTCTTTCTTGAGATGTAGTTACTGCTTGATTTACAATACGCGTCAAAATTAAATGCAGCGCATTTTTTATGCGCATCTCTCAAATCATCGATGATTACGTAAGATTATAATTAGAAATCTATTTACTACAACAAAGGTGAATTTGAATAGTATATATGTGAAGGGGTATTTCACCCTTATTTAAGCCTGGATTGGTTAGCGTATATAGGTAGGGACTCAAGTCTTTAAGCGCTTAGATTCCGGTTGAATTTCGGAATCAAATTCTTGGGAACTTGTTCGTTTGATTCCTTTAGGTATCACAGGAACATCATTTCCATTTATTATATCTTTGGAGAATTTTTCATTTAATGTAAACCACGAGTTTTGTCTTAAACTTTTCAACTTTTTCCAAAGAATGGTATTTCGGGATTCAATAATTTCTGACCTTTCTGAATCTATTTGTTGTTGTAATTTACTTGTAAAATCATTGAATTGTTGATCAAATTTTTCAAGACTTGGTTTTCCAATTTTTAACCGTTCAAGCCCGCGCTCAGTTCTCATCTTTCGAGTTAATTGAGGGGTGATATATGTATTATGATATTTTTTATTTTTAAATGGGAATAAACTGTCAAATTTATCTTTAGTTTCCCGTAATTCTTCTTCCGTCAATTCTTTATCGTCAAAAAGTGGCTTGTTGGTTATAGGATCTTTTCCATGAATTAACCAACTCCACCAAATTTTTTCACTAACGCAAATATGCTGAATTAAAAAGGCAAATTGTGTATCTGTACGTCGTAAACGATTAACGATTTCTCGTTTAATTTTATACATGCAGCTTTTGTGAGAGTCACTAACCAATGATTCATCAGTTATATGCTTAACATTAGTATTGGCTTTGATTGAGTCAATAAATTCTCGTTTGTTTCTTGGGTATAATTCGAAATATAAATTAGCCAACCCAAAAATCTGCATAAGGAAAATGTATCTTGTTTTTGATTGCATAAACATATTCATATAATAAGCTATATCATCATCTGATAATGGCGAATTTGTCATGGTGTCCCAAAAATTTTCGGGGAAGTATTGTAAATTTGAATATTTATCAATCAAATAATTTTGTTCCTGTTCTGATTTTGGTTTCAATACCGCAAATTGATCACTTTTAGATCCGTCCCATCTTTCTTCTTCCGATAAAATATAATTATAAACATTCAACAATCGTTGCACCAACTTTTCTAATTGACGAGAATTTTCTCGTTTTAAATAATAATATGGATCATTGAATAGTTTTTGAACAGCTATGATATCCTCAAGAAAATCCTGGTTGATTTTATTCAATTCTGGAACTTTATAGTTGGCAGTGGTAAAATATTTATTTAAACCTGTATTATCGTCAAATGCTAAAAGGCTAGTTATGAAAGTTCGAACTCGAAAATGAAATTTGTCATTAAATGTATCTTTTTCTTCAGGTAATATTTTCCCTTGAGAATTTCTATGCAAGAATTTATCGTTTAAATGATTACAAATTTCCAACATTGAAATTCTATCACTAATTGCTTTTTGATCAAAAATTCTAGTAGCAATAAGATCTTGCCTCGATTCAATATAATACCAAAATATATCAACTTGAGAAGTAGTGACTGCAAATAAAAATCGGGCTATTTGTGACAAAGTTTCATAAAATACTTTTTTAGCATGGTCAATCCCATGTAAATATAAATACACTAGAAAATCAAGTATATTACTTAGTATTTTGAAATTATTAAATTGTTCATATGGAATTTTGTAATTGTGAAACTGAATTTTTTCACTATTTTCATTAGGATTAAGATACATTTGAAGGTGTTGTTCAAGGATTGTCTCAACTATCAGTTGAAATGCTGTAGCTGTAACCGTTTCTTGCAATTGCAGTTGTAAACCATCATTGAATGCATCAACTTCTTTCATTAATTTGTCTTCTTTTTCGTCACCCAGGAATATAGACTTATCAATAGTTCCATCATAGACAATTTTATCAAATACTAATTTTAATGTTTGCATTGATGAATCAAATTGTGAATCATCCAATTTCGAAGTAGAATCAACCGTTCCTTCAAGCAAAGAATTCTTCACCAACTCATTCAAAACATCTCTGGCTTCAGAAATCACCCCGGCCAACGAAGGTGTGCTCATATTCACCTAGCTTCATTCAACTCTTTGTTAGTTGGTGAATTTTCAAGATCTACACTACAAAAATTTATATGCACACCAACGGTTAATATATTTACAATGCTAGTTAAATGAAAGAGAATTACCAGGAAAACCCTGGAAGACGGTGATGAAACAGTAGATTAATTACGAAATGTGAATCTTTTCACAAGCTTTTGTGAAAATTTCATCAAATTTCTGATTTATTACGGTAATTTTTTAGGAGGGTTTTCTGATATTTCTTAAAGTTTGGTTTTTTTTGGCAATCAAATATCAAAATTCTTTGATCGACTTTTCTTTTTGTCGCTAAGTTTCTTTTTATTGAAAAGTCTCTTCTCCTTTCTATCCTGTTTGATTTCTTCCCATTTTTTAACATCTTCATCGCTTGCTTCTTTAGCAAAGTAAGTATTATCTTTAATTTCTTGTAACAATTTTCTAAAGCATTCATCGGTATTGGTGTCCCGGTTTCTAGTTAAATCCGATTGAATGAGTAACCCTCCTGATTTTGTTTCATATCGAATTCTGTTGACCTTGATTTGAGATAGTACCGGCTTGGGAATCCAACTACAGTAGAATGGGTTCAACCACATATGAGGTTCCATAGAAATGGTAGCTTTTGAAGACGTTTTGTTAACCTTTTGACCACCAGGACCCGAGGATCTACTGTAAGTAACAAGAAAATGTTCTTGTGGTATTTGTGAAGGTCTGTATTGTTCAAGCCATAATTGAGCTTTAGCAATTTCTTGTGGGGAAAATTCTGGTGTTGTTGAATTGAATCGAGGAAATAATAGCCTCGAACCCAAGATTTGACTATAGCATAGTTTCAAATCAACTTTACTTATTAGTGTTTTGGTATGACAAACTAACATTTCTTTGACTAACAAAATTTGTTAGTAGGTTATTTTTCACTACTGAGACTATACCTGAAACGAAGTTTTCAAGGCCAGAACCAAAAAATTGTTTCAGATAACTGTTTCAAGAAGATGAAAATGGATTGAAACATGACTTTATGTTTCATTTTATGCAAAATATTGAAAACTAGAAGATGTAAACAAAATTATTAAAATTTAATCTTACGAATGAGTAGTGAGTGAATTACATAAGTTGTTATAATAGCATTTGATGTTACTTTTGTATTAATATACGGTTTCTTTTTGATGAATAAGAAACCATTCTATCTACAACATCTAGTTTAGCCTGTTATCTGGTTGTTTATAATTTTTCTTTGAAAAACTATATATTTAAGCTGGTTTCCTGCAAGTTAGTTTCCAACATGATTCGGATTGGTTTATGCTTTGTGTCATTACAGTCGTTTCATTCGCATGTCATAGATAGTGGCTACAAACAGTAAAAACTATAAAAATCAGGAACCATTGTCAATACTTGTAATATTCATTACATGTGACTTAAGCTTGTTCCAAGACTTTCTCCGCGGCAGATACATTGACGGAAGTGTTATCTGGTTCAATGAAAGTCTTACTAACTTTACCATTTTCAACTAATAACGCATATCTTTTGGATCTATCATTACCAAAAAACTTTTTGGCATCAAATAATAAATCCAAATCACCAGTGAATTCACCGGCTGGATCGGCTAAGAACTTAATTTGATCAGTGCCAGTTTCATGTAACAAACTTTCACTCCAAGCTTTGGTAACAAAAGCATCATTGACAGCAATTATATAAAATTTTTGATACCCTTTTTCATTAAAGTCTCTTAAATGATGTAAATATCCAGGGATATGAGAAGCAGTACATCCAGGGGAAAAAGCACCAGGAACACCAATAATTACCGCCTTAGAATTTCCAATTTCTTCAACTAAATTGAATTCATTACCAGGGGATCCATCGAATAATTTGATTGCTGGAAGCTTTGCACCAACAGAAACTGATCTGAAAAAAGTTCTGCTAGCTGGAGCAGCAACTTGCCTATGAATTGCTTTAAATAACATCTCAATCAATTCAATTCAATCTAGTTTTAATCGAAACCAATTGATTAATTTAATCATTAATAACTTTTCAACCGGTTACGAAATTAGTACCAATTGGGGTTTGTTGGATTATGTGCAGGAAAACTATTAAATGTAATCAATTGGATAAATTTTAAAAGAAGAAAGAAAATGAATTTATTTTACAATAATAATGGCAAGTGAAGTTGGTACACAGAGTGGGATTGAAGGGAATCAAATAACTCCACAAGAGGCATTAAAATTATATAGAAATACTTTAAATTTCAATGTGATTTCACGATATGATCCCGAAATTAAGCAATTATTATATCATACATCGCATAGTGTAGTATATAAATTTAATGATGAATCACAAGAATGGGTTAAAACCGATTATCAAGGAACTTTAGCATTATATATGAGAAATTATGAAGTACCGACAAGTAATCATGGATCAACTTATCAAGATTTACAAACTTTATTTTGTTATGGATTAATTTTATTGAATAGGAATAATCCCGAATGTTTTTCATTAGGGTTCTTACCCAATAACATTACTAAGGCATTTTTCCCTCATGGAGTTGATAATTCCAATATTTTAGAAATGGATGTTGAGCTAAATGATAATTTGATTATTGTAAAAGATTTGCTAGGTAATATTTATGGATTATGGATCTTTAATGAAGATGATCGAATAAAATTATTCAAATCTTTAGAATATTGTTTATCAAGCGATTCTTCTATTTAAAAATGAATCTAGAATTACTATTTACTTATTCTATGAAATCTAGATGAAAAGTAAATATTTCAACACCCAGAGATAAGATATGGGGATAAACATAACCGATAATCATTTAATTGGATCCACAACCAATCAAAACAGATATTAGATACCACCATATGTGATTTCACTAGGATTTTGTTTGAAATAATCCCACTTTCTACTGGGATATCTTGCATGTTGCGCTAGCTTTAGCTTCTGGTTCGACTGGTGTGATATCAGGCTAATTGGTTGATGTATATATATATATACATAGAATCTACATTGATTACAGTTTATTGTAATATATATACAATCTAAATTGATTGATACAACTTAAATTGATTCATACAATCTAAATTGAATTGTACAATCTAAATTGATTCATACAATCAAATTGATTCATTCAATCTAAATTGATTCATACAATCTATATTGATTCATACAATCTAATTTGATTCATTCCAATTGATTGATTTTTTATTTAAAATTTTTTAATTTTTTTCAATTTTTTTACGATAACCATCATGATACCGTATTATTGTCATTTTGTTTAGGATTTTATACTTATTTATCTCATAATTGCTAGGTTTATCAACCAATTTGTTGCAATTGTCGTTCTCGTAGTTTTTCAGTTTTCAATGTCTCACCATGCGCAGAACGAAATCAACCAGACTGAAATCGCTTACTACAATAACAATTTCCAGTTAACTGACTTCCACAGTTGATTACATCAACGGACACATCAAGCTAGGGAAGCATCCACGGGCTGATTTATAATAGAACTTTACTTATTTGCTAGATTGATTCAGGTTTCAATTTCATTATGAATGGTGTAGGTAATGGTTTGAATCATCAACAGCATCAACAGCAGCAGCAGCAGCAGCAGCAGCAGCAGCAGCAGCAGCAGCAGCAGCAGCAACAACAACAACAACCACAACAACAACAACCTCAATTGACACCAACTCAAATTCAGCAGTTGAAACAACAACAGATGTTGGCACTTCAGCAGCAGCAACAGCAGCAACAGCAGCAACAAAAAGGTTCCCCGAGTCAGCTAATGTCTAAGAAGAATTTACAGAATTATCAGTTTGCTTCATCGAGTCAAGATATTTTAAGAAAGTTTGCTAAATTTCCAGCATCCATAAGTTTACATATATACGAGAATCATTTCAAGTTTAACAATACTCAGGATTCAAATATTGTCCCTAAATCTTCACCTATGATTAAAAATTTTATGCATCATGTATTGAAAGAAGAAATACCTCCAGAAATGAGTGAATTATTGAAAGATTTTTCAATTAAATCTTATGATGGATGCTTAATATTACAAGTTTTTGATCATAGAAATATGACTCAAACTGGGGTAATTAATAAACGTATTTCAACTCCTTCACAAGATCCAAATCAGCCAGCTTCTGCCCAGCCCGAAGTAGTATCAAAACCAAAAACTTATAGAACCTTACTAAGACCAACCCAATTATCCATATATTATGATTTATTATATCACACAGATTCTGCATTGACAAAATTCACTGATCCTTTATCATTGCAAATGGAAGCAGAAATCTTGACTCTAACCACTAGGAAATTGGACTTGTCTGTACCTTTGAATCCTTATTTATGCGATGATCATTTAAAACCTCAATCAGAATATCCTAAAAAAGTTTGGAATGAAAAGAAACAAGATTATGAACTTCAATTTTATCATCGAAAACCATTAGATAATCCACCTCGAAAACTTCATCAAGATGAATTAGTATTACACAAATCTTCGGAATATGAAGAAATCATGCTTTTGCTATCAAATAAATATAAAAAAGCTGATGATAACCTGGAAAAGAAGTTAGTAATGGTAGGCTCTACATTATTGGGTACCACAAATTCAACATCCAAATCTGTAAGTAAAGAAGGTACTGCAGTTCCAGATTCAAAATCTAAAAATCATGACAAAATTTCCTCTACACCAATTGCAGCTCCTTCAGTAAAACCAATTCAACCTACAGTTAGAGCAACAGGCCAGTTCATGAGACTAAGATTGATAGAAGAAATAAGAAAAAAACGGGATACAGAGAAAGCTCAACAAGAAGCTAAAATTCAAGCTCAAGCTAATGCAATTACACAGAACAACAATGCAGCACCAATCAATCATAACAGCTTGCCCAAATCGGCCATAAATCAAAGTATTCCAAATCAAAATCCTGTTGGTGTGCCTATGAATCAACAATTCCAAACTCAGGTAAATCAATCATCACAACAACAATTAAAGAAGCAAAAGCTTTCTCAAAGTCCAAATATGGTACAACATCCCCTGTCTCTCCCTCAATTCCAAGATCCTCAATTCAAATCAATGTTATCTAATCCTCAAATGGCTAATGCTTCTCAAACGGCATCAAATTTAGGAAATGCTGTTAGGGGTGGTGTCAATGATACTCCGGTAATGACAGGAATTCAGAGACAACAGGTTCCACAACAAAATTTGTCTCAAATGGGAGTTCAGCAACCACAGGTACCACAAGTACCACAAGTTCAACAAGTTCAACAGATTCAACAGCAACTGCAAATAACACCACAACAAGTTCCTGTAAAGCAACAGCAACAACCAACCAGACCACAGCCAACTTTACAACAACAGCAACAGCAGCAAATTTTCCAAAGTACTTTGTCTCCAGAGGAGCAACAACAGTTCAGACAGTTGCAGCAAAAAATGACTGCATTTGCAACAATGGGAAATACTGGACAAACACCAGCCGGCCAACAACTTACTCCTCAACAAAAACAACAAGCTATACAACAATATAAGGCAATACAGCAACAGTTAATCCAGAAGTTTCCAATGTATTTTCAAAGGCTCAGGCAATTTCAATTGCTCCAGCAACAAAGAAGACAACAACAACAACAGCAGCAACAGCAGCAGCAATCCCAGCAACAGGTACCACAACAAGCGCAGATGCTTCAACAAGAAATACCTCTACAGCAGGGCCAAATGCAAGTTCCCATGGGTCACCAACATTCGAATTACTCAGACAAAACCATTCCAGGTGGTATCACGAACCAAGACATGGCGAAAGCCAACGACAGAAAGAAGAAGTTGTATAATAAGAAGAAAGGTTGATTCATTAAATTAGTAAAATCATAGAATTTAATTATTTCTTACAAAAATATAACAATAAACAGAACGCATATAAAACCACAATCCAAAAAAAGAATTGTACTAGACTTCAACAAAAAACCTTGTTTAACCTTCCAAAACTAAAGACCCCTTCAAAATAAATCAAAAAAAAAATACCAACCCTATATATCATTAAAAATAAAACTTAAACATCATACTGCGAAGCAATAGTACTACCATAAGCTCCGATTGCGGCAATAGTGATCAACGCATACAATAATCCCTTACCAACCTCTTTTGCAATAACTTTAACTCTGCTTTGATCATTTTTTGCCCGTTTGAAATCACCCTTCGAATTGGATTTAGAGTTCGATGAGGCATCTTCATCATTGCCATCCATCTCCGAAAAAGACCGTTTGCTTGATTTCAGAAGGATAGCCCCGTGCTCCTCAGAAGTTGATGGTGGCTGAATTTGACGAACAGGTAAACCAGGTTCGTCACCGTTATTGAAAATACTGGTCGGTTGATCATATTTGAATTCAAAAACTGATGAAATTTCTTTTCTATCATCCTTATTACTGAGTAAGTCAATATTGCCATCTTCTTTACTCTCGACATCACAACTTGATTCAGAATCGTAATCAGAATAACATTTAGAATCAGAATTAGAATCAGAATCAGAATCAGAATTAGCATCAGAATCGGAATCAGCATCAGAATCAGAATTAAAACTAGAATTAGAATCAGAACTAAAATCAGAGCTTGAACATATGCATTCTTCAGAAATGATTTCATTTATATTGATACTTTCCTCGCCTGAATTTTGAATCAGGATTTCATCTTTAACTTCTGATATAGTCATCTTCAGAACAGTGATCAGGTCAATGGCTTTATTCTTTTCGTTTGTTGGTGAATCGCCATCCTCATCATTTTCGTAATGCTCCTCATCATCGGTTCCAACACAAACATCATGAGTGAAATCGTTTTGTGAGTGAACACAGCTTTTAGCATTATAATCCACATCAATCGTTAAAACTTCACCATTTTCACAATCAGATATAGTCACCAGTTCACGTAAGTGATCACATTTCAAATTCTTGTCATTAGAACTTAAACTGGTTTCATTATCATTAACAAAACTATGACAGTATTGATTATCATCTAAATCAAAAATGTGAGAATTGTTAGTTTTGGAAGCATTCTCATCATCTTCAGAGTCTTGATAATCTAAATTAGCAATTTCAGTCGAATTAGTTGTAGTTGTACTTGTTTGAACATTTTGTACAGTGGTGAAACGATTGGGATAATCTAATTCCAAGATTTCAATAGATTGACGACCATCGACACAAATATTACCAATATCAATTTTTTTCTTTAAATCGTGAATTCTTGGATAAACATAAGGAATGAATTTGATGGAATCATCAATCATAGATACTTTAAAAGTCAAATGGATATTGGGATAGTTGAATTCCTTCAAAGGAATTTGATTCTTGAGGTCATTAGCTTTAATCCAATTATCTCTTACTTTCAAAATTGATGAAGAAGGTTTTGCCATGACAAATCCAACAACATCAGAATCACGCAAATTGAACCAAATATTAGGAAGAATATAATTATTATTAACAATGGTTCCAAATGTCGAATTATAATCAATAATTTGATATTGATTATTTTTGAATCTAACTGCTCCATGAACTTTTGATATGTGTGATCCCTGGAAAAATAAATTGGTAAGAGTTGGTTGTCTAGCATCAGACCGAGCAGAAGCTCTTCGAATCATTGATTCTTGTCCATCTTTTAATCTAATGATCCTTTCATTGGAAATTGTTCCAAAGGTAGAGTCATTCATAATCTACCAGAATAATGATCCAAACTATTAAGGAAAAAAAAAACCCCTTCCCTTAAAAAAACCGCAATTGAAAGTTGATAAAGTTAAAATATAATGAGAATTCGTTGAAGTCAATTGAATTACCCTTATTACTACTTATTCCTGCTAGTAATACCTATGATTCTCCTATCTATTTGTAATTAAATTTATCCTATCCACAAATTTCCTTATCTGAGGCTGGTCGTGTACGCACCACCAAAAAATTAAATTTGACCCAGAGAAAATTGAATGGTTGTAAAATCACAACTACGTTTAAGTAGGGTGAATAAACGAGGTTGTGACACTAATAAATAAGGGTTTTGATTGATAATATCGGTAATTTTTTTTTGAAAATCATAACCAGTTTTTTTTGGGTGGATGAAAATCGTTAAAAATTGATAAAAAATTGATGACTTTTATATAATAACGATTTATTTATATATATATTTTGGTATAAATATGACTTCACAACAACTTGTGTATTATGGTCCAAGACCGCTACAACCGTTGAATGATCAAATGAGACATGGGTTTGATGAAGACTATAATTCTGAGAATTTTTTGAATCTGTTGGCTAATACATTTTTCATTTATTTTGATGATAAAAGACATAATACAAACGGAAACCCTATATCGAATGAATCAAAAATGAGTAAGAAATATTATAAGAACTATCAACCAATCAGTGATTGGAAAGTTATTAAGGGCCAGAAAACTATAAGTGCTGTTTTGGTACTATGTTTAAATTTAGGAGTCGATCCTCCTGATATTATGAAAACTTACCCATGTGCTAAATTAGAAGCATGGTGTGATCCATCAACTTTTCCTGATACAAAAAAGGCAATTGAGTCAATTGGAAAAAATTTGCAAACTCAGTATGAAACTATTTCTTTGAGAACAAAATATCGTCTATCTTTAGATCCTTGCGTCGAAGATGTAAAACGATTTTGTAATACATTAAGAAGAAATGCCAAGGATGAAAGAATATTGTTCCATTACAACGGTCATGGTGTTCCTCAACCAACTTCAAGTGGAGAGATTTGGGTTTTTAACCGTGGTTATACTCAATACATTCCAATTTCCTTATATGATTTACAAACTTGGTTAGGTGCTCCTGTCATATTTGTATATGATTGTAATCTGGCAGGCAATATCATTCATAATTTCAAAAAATTTGTCCAAAAAAGAATTGATGACGATAATGATGGTAATCATGATGCCTCAGCTCCTTCACCAACTTCAGCATACTTGGACTGTATTCAATTAGCTGCTTGTAAATCAAATGAGCTATTACCGATGTCGCCAGATTTACCTGCAGATTTGTTTACTTGCTGTTTAACTAGTCCAATCGATATAAGTATAAAATGGTTTATTATGCAATCTCCATTAAAGAAAAATTATTACGATCTATTACCCAGAAATAATTTAGGAAATGTTATAATACCGGGTAGATTAGCTGATAGACGAACCCCATTAGGAGAATTAAATTGGATTTTTACTGCAATCACTGATACAATCGCTTGGACAACTTTATCAAGACCAATTTTTAAAAGATTGTTTAGACAAGATCTTATGGTAGCAGCACTATTCAGAAATTTTCTTCTTGCTAAGAGAATTATGCCCCATTTTAATTGCAATCCAATAAGTGATCCTCCTTTACCAGATTTGGTTAGGTTTCATGCAATGTGGGATTCATGGGATTTAGCTATCGATCAAGTTTTTGCTCAAATTATAAAAAATCAAGGAAAATTACCTGACCATGCCCCTTTATTATTATCAGTCCCATCAAATGAGGGATCAAATTCACAAAGTACTCCACAAAAGCAAAATAGTATCCCAGCAAATAATAATAATATTGCCGTACCCCAACAAAATGGTACAACTTCTGGTGGGTCCATATCAGGCGCAAGTGGTGCAACCGTTTCTGTTGCAACTCAAGCTCAGCAGAATATAACAAATTATCAGCATTCTACATTTTTTGAACAACAACTTACTGCATTTGAGATTTGGTTGAAATACGCCGGTCCATCAACTAAAGAACCGCCCGAGCAGTTACCGATAGTTTTACAGGTATTATTATCGCAAGTACATAGATTAAGGGCGTTAATTCTATTATCCAAATTTTTAGATTTAGGGCCATGGGCGGTTTATTTATCTTTATCCATTAGCATCTTTCCATACATCTTAAAGTTGCTACTCAGTCCTGCTCAAGAATTAAAACCTGTTTTAATTTTCATTTGGGCGAGAATTATGGCAATAGATTATAAAAGTGCTCAACAGGAATTATGCAAAGACAAAGGTTACAACTACTTCTACTTAATTTTGAACTCTACTTCAAGAAGTCAAATAGGAGCACCTGGTGCTCCAGGAAGTATGAATACTCCGCCCGGTAATACCAATGTCCTCATAAATGATGATCATAAAGCCATGTGCGCTTTCATATTAACATTATTTATCAAGGATTTTAAAAATGGGCAAAGGTTATGTTTCTCAAATGAAATTATTAATAATTGCTTGAAGTTTATCCAAACAAGTGAGAATCCTTTATTAAGGCAATGGTGCAGTTTATTGTTATCACAATTGTGGAATAAATACTCTGATGGTAAATGGATAATTTATAAAGATGGATATTTAAACGAAATATTATATTTGGTCACTGATCCGATCCCAGAGGTTCGAACATCTATTATTCTAGCTATTACGAACTTCTTGAGTGATCCATCTGAAGTTGCCAACCCACAAGTTGCACCATCGAACTCTGACATGAGGAGAAACGAACTAAAACGACAAGATCTTAGATTAGCTAATACTATTTTAGGGTTGTTGGGAGATGGTTCCTCTATGGTCAGAAAAGAAATTGTTTATTTCATCAAAAGATTTATTCTGAATTATCATAAGTTCTTTCTCGTTGTTGCATTTAATCAACTAGAAGAGGAAATTGTATTAATTGATAATCCAAACAATTTGAATGAATTCAGGAAACGATCGCCAGCTTATGGTTCAATTTTTAGCTCAATTTGGAAGTCTTTACTTATATTGTCAGAAGACCCTCATCTTGAAGTCAAGCAATTAGCCGAAACTTTGATAGACCAGGTCTTAATTGCTTTAAACGATAGTGAATTAGGAGGACTTGTGAAAGAAATGCAAGATTATTTAATTGGTAAGTCAGCAATTAGTATAAATGAAAGCTTGAAACCGGCTAAACCAATTGTAAATCGTGAATTGAATGGTTCCAAAACAGGAAAGCGTCAAGCATCAAGTGCATCTGCTTTGAATAGGAAAAGTAACTTAGTGATCAATGGTTCATCAATTGCGACGAGAGCAGCTTCTAGTGGCGGGGTAGAAAAAGACGACAAAAGTGATAACGAATCAATAACATCAAAAATACGAAATATTTCAATTTCGAATATTTTCAAATCATTTCAAATTAGTGATGACAATGAATTGAAAAACTTCACACGAATATTGAATTCTGGTCCAATTTCGAGTACATACCACAGTGAGTATAAACCTAAATCTCCGTTCTTCAAACAACGCGATTTAAGTCAACCTCCAGTTTTACCCGAAGAATCGGGATTTTTTGAATACAGCTGTGAATATTTTCAGGAGACACAAATGTCGAAGAGTGAAATAGATGAACCTGGTTCAAAAGACTATGTAATGAGATTATGGAGGAGAAATAGAAATGAATCAATTATTCAGGAAACTCAACCTCAAAAGGAACTAGCTATTCGTGGTGATTGGAATAAGGAGGTAATTTCGTTAAATAATAAATCTCAACCAAAACTAATCAAATTTACTCAATTCGAGAAAATTTTAGTTGCAAGTGACGATAAAGATAATGTTACTGTTTGGCAATGGGAAGAAGCTAGAATAATGTCGAAATTTTCAAATGGAAATCCATATGGTACCAAAATCACTGATATGAAATTTATTAATGAAGATGATACTCCATTATTATTGACTGGTTCATCTGATGGTGTGATTAAGATCTATAAGAATTTTCAAAATTCTGGTGATTACAAAAGCAAAGATTACCGTAATAGTGATAATGATGATCATGACGATGACGATGATGATGATGACCCAGAACAAGTAATTGAATTAGTTGCAGCATGGAGAGCTTTGAATGATTTATTGTTGACTTCTAAGAGTACTGGTTTAATATCAGAATGGCAACAATCTCGTGGTTCATTACTTGTAAGTGGTGATGTTAAAATCATCAGAATTTGGGATGCTCCTAGAGAGTTATGTATAGCCGATATTCCGGCTAGATCATCATCATCTATTACTGCTTTAACGTCAGATCAAGTTGCAGGTAATTTATTTATTGGAGGATTTGATGATGGTTCATTAAGAGTATATGATAGACGAATGGATCCACGTGAATCATTAGTTAAAACTTGGTGGAATAATAGGGATACAAATGGTTATCATGGTCATTATAATACATCTTCATCTTCAATTAGAAATGTTCATATGCAAAGAGGTGGTTTTCGGGAGTTAGTTAGTGGATCTGCCGATGGAACTATCAACCTTTGGGATATTCGGTTAGATGAACCGGTATTGAAATTTAATAATACTGAGAAATCCTTGAGATGTTTAGATGTACATGAACATGCTCCAATAATAACTACAGGATCGAAATCTGTCAATCTTTGGACAACATCTGGAGATTTGTTAACCACGTTAAAAAACCCCCATGAAACCTATTTAACAAATAGAACTTCGAATTATTTATCATCGACAGTTTTTCATCCACATCGCATGGCAATAGCCACCAATTACAATCAAGACAGTCATGTCAATATCCACAGATGTTATGATATGGTGGTTGAATTTTAGACATTTACCCAAATGCATAACTAAAACTAAAACACAATTATATATAGTTTTAATATAGATATATATTCAACCATATATGAAACTTGGAATCAGCTTGTTCATTAATAGTTAATTGATCATCGTTTACATTAGCCAATATTATTTTGGTGATGGAGAAGGCGATGGATTTTTAGTAGTTGCAACCGACCTGCACAGTAACAAGATTTGAAAGGTAATGGAGCTAACAGTAGAAGTTATAAGATAGTAGTATAATTATAGGCAAATGGCGAATGTAGGATCCCTGCGAGTAGCTGCCAGTATAGATGAGGCAGATGTGCTACTTAATGATATTTACGCTAGTAGTAAGAGGATGGAAAAGCAAGATAATGGGGAAATTCCAATATACCATAAGATGATTAGTGCTTGCCTGGGATCATTGATAACATCACTAGTGGTAACGCCATTTGACGTTTTGAGGATCCGGATGCAGCAGCAGGAGCTACTACCACCAGAAGCTTGCTGTCAAACTTCAGAACTTGCTCAAGCTAAACAAAAATTTACAAGAAATACATTAGTGAAAAATTCAGTTATTTCTTCACCGCCACCACCACCACCAATTCAACAATCGTCTACCGGGTTGTGGTGGGTAGATCGAAATTATTGTAAAACCGGACCTTATTGTTCGAGAATAACTTCAACTGGACAAGGATTCGTTGTCATTGCCAAAAACGAAGGTCTACCCACGTTATGGAGAGGATTATCGCTTACATTGTTTATGGCTGTGCCATCAAACATAATTTACTTCACTGGTTATGAATATATACGAGATCATTCTTTCATACTGGATCATCCATTGAATCCTCTTTTATGTGGAGCACTTGCTAGAACTATGTCGGCAACATTTGTCGCTCCATTAGAATTAATGAAAACTAGACTACAATCGATTCCATCGGATAAATCTTCAACTCATATGTTGAAAAAATTGATACATGACCTGTATTCGGTGATGAAAACTAACGGAATCCGAACATTGTTTACTGGACTTGAAATAACTTTATGGAGAGATGTCCCATTTTCAGGTATTTACTGGTTAAGTTATGAAGTTTTAAAATCGAAGATTGGTCGAGCTTTAAAAGCCGATTTCAATAGTAGTATGGAATCTAAAGAAGAATGGAGAGTTTTTGTCACAAGCTTTCTATCTGGGTCAATTTCTGGTACCATTGGAGCATTCTTCACCAATCCATTTGATGTTGGTAAAACTAGATTGCAGATTGTTAGAGAATCAGATTCAATGGTCAAGCGACCTTCAATGTTTAGTTTTTTACTTGACATTTATAAAAAGGAAGGGATCGGAGCATTATACGCTGGGTTTACCCCTAGAGTCTTGAAAATTGCACCAGCTTGTGCAATAATGATCTCGTCTTACGAAATTGGTAAAAAGTTTTTTAAAAATAGCAATTAGTAAAATGGGTTTAGATGATGAGTTCAAAATTCAACAAATAAACCTATCTTTATATTTTGTTTTTTCATTTTCATTACATGTACATAACTGAACATAAAATATATAAAATATTTTAGAATTTATTTTCCCCATGCTTCCGCCGAATTTATTATATCGAAATCTTTATCATGAACATGGAGTCCACCATAATAGGTACTTTTAAGATTAGGAACATCATTCAGTTGAGGTCTATCTATGTGAATTTTTGTATATTCTGGTTTTTGGACTTTTTTTTTATAGTAATTATGTAATTCATTTTCATCAAGTTTATTTTCTTGATAGTTTGAATTATGATCAATCGATTCTGATAGTTCATCAGATTCATTACCTTCATCATTTATGAATTTAACCACTGTTTCCAAGGTAGTACTTAAATTTTTAATAGCATAATTTGCTGTAAG
This sequence comes from Suzukiozyma pseudoglaebosa, assembly GCA_030705115.1. NCBI lineage: Eukaryota > Fungi > Ascomycota > Pichiomycetes > Serinales > Debaryomycetaceae > Suzukiozyma > Suzukiozyma pseudoglaebosa. Next base: position 37,776 of record JANIWI010000042.1, on the reverse strand, counting down.
TACATAATCATCAACCAGTTCCTTTAGTTGGGTTTTGATTGCTCTAGCAAATTGGCCTTGAACAACTTTGAAATTATAGAAATTTTCTTCTAATTCATCATCCAAAGTATTTGAATCAGTTGAATTCAAACCATGCATAAAGTCGACTGATTTTTTCTTTTGTTCAATTTCATAACGTTTACGTCCTAATCTAGTTTGTTTATTTTCACGTTGTTTAATTGCTTCGACACTTAAAGCTATAGTCAGCAATTTTTCATTGACTATTCGACTAGCTTTCAGTTGACAGTTGATCGATTGTTTCAACCGCTCGATAATGTCTCGACAATCTTGATCAGGTAGATGGGATTGCCATGACCCAATATCATTAATGAATTCATATTTCAAGGTGAAAAGTCGTTCTTCGAGTTCAGCAACCTGATTCAATTTTTTATCTAACTGAAGCAGTTCAATTGTAGGCGGTGCTTCTTTGGCATTATAACTGGTATCGACCGCAACCTTATTGAAATACCTCTTGGATGAAGTTAGCCTTTTCAAAACTGATGAACCTGGTTTGGGACATACAAATGGGGCAATTTCATCATGAGAACTAGAATTTGATGCCATATTATTATAATCTTTCAAATTACTAGACGTGGGGGTTGTAGCAGAAACACTTCTCTTGCCAAATGGAGCTTTGGTTCCTAGATTGAAATCTAGACGCAGTGGAGCTTTCCCACTAAAAGGAAACCGATTACTAAATTGTTAGTAGACTGTTTGTTGTAAAAGTAATGTCTGTATTTTGCGAAGAGGGGGAATTTTGCTTTTTTGGATTAGCAAAACCACTACCGCCGCCACTACTATCATTATCATCATTACTCTATCCAACTTCCAATACGATAACATACGGCATAACAAGTATCGAGTCGATGAATTTGTCTCCAATCTTTGTCTAAGTAAACTAAAATTTGAAAATGTGTTTGTGTTTGCTGCGAAAAACTTGTGGCATATTTTTTGCAACCGTTCCCAAAACGGGAAAGATTTCCTCGGACTTAAGATTCGCTATAATGTTACTTATCTATAAAGATACTTTAGTGTTATTTATCTATAAAGATAATATAATGTTACTTATAGACAAAGATTCTATAATGTTTCTTATTTATCAATTTACTATAATGTTACTCATATATAAAATAACTATAATGTTACTTATCAATAAAGAACTATAATGTTACTCATCAATAAAGAACTAGAATGTTACTCACATTCTATAATGTTTACATGGAGTAATATATAAAGATTTTATAATTTTCACTCGTATATAAAGATATTGTAGTTGTAAGTCAAGGTTTATATATACATATGAACAGAGTGAATGGTAAGTCAAGGTTTTCAAATATTAATAACTGAAAATAAAGATGTTGTAATGGTTGTAAGTCAAGGTATATGTATTCAGACAAACATTCTGAATGGTAAGTCAAGGTTTATATACAAACATTCTGAATGGTAAATCAAGGTTTATATACAAACATTCTGAACGGTACGTAATTCAAGGTTTGTGTATATTTGTAGATGAAGATATTGTTAAGATATTATGTAATAGTATGTTATCAAGATTTTTTGATTCGTTATAAATAATTGCTACTCTATGACAGCTTTTGCTTTAACTTTAGTGAATGCTTTTGTTGCTCATTCATATGACTTCGTTTTCTAGTTCTACTTTTTAGATACCTGTTCATCAACATTTAATCCGGTAATTTCCACCAATGATTTTTTCAAAGATTTGCTTTTATCTTCAATGTACGCTTTACTCTTGACAGCAGTTTCTTCTGTTTTGGTGATAAAGGTATCTGCTTCTTGGATTAAACGATCTTGACTGTCAGCCAATTGCGGTAAATTTTTCTTTTCTAAATCCCAAAGGAACCCGGTGGTATTTTTGAAAGTATTTGGTAAGAAATATTTGAAAGCTATTGATCCGGTAACTAATGGGAAAATGAGTTTTGCTATAATTCCTCTTCTTTGTGCAGCTATTGTTCCTGATAATCCGGCTACAATAATATAAATTGAATTAGGTAACAAATCTTCAGATTTATTGTGTAAATTACCAACAGTTTTAGTAATTGACTTTTCAGTTTCATTCATTTGACTATATTTAGTATTAATTGTAGCTCTAACGGAATTGTATTTTGATATCATCATTTCTCTTATATTTTTAAATCCGTTTTCAATCGAGGTCGATGAGCGAACACTGATTCCATCAATTATTCTATTTGAACCCAAAACTTCAAGTTCGGTACCCGATGCTGGAGTTACAGTTCCTGGAATTGGTGTTATTTGAGATTCATCTTCATAAAACTTTCTTTTCGATTCATTTTGAACCCGAGCTCCACTTAAAAGTGTTCCTGCAACAGTTCCTACGGGTATCGAAACTCTAATTATATTGCTCAACATTGTATACTGAATTCCAGGGTTAACTGTTTTACTATGAAAATTGTAACTGTTGTAATTCGACAAACCCAAAAACATGTCGCACAGGCTTCACGACATTTTACTCGCGACATCCATCGATTTTTGAGTGGTAAAAGCAAAGAGGTAAAAGTTGCAAAATGGTCATGATTCGAATAGCAGGTTCTATAACCAAGAATTCCGTTGGTCTATTAAGATTCTACAGTAAAAGCTTACAGCAGGGACGAGGTTTCATTAACGATGATTTAAATGCATTTGATGATTCTTCTACAGGCAGTTCCACATTACCATTTGATAATATTAGACATAGTGAAACATTTGGACAACTAGTAAGAAGTGAGCATATACAAGATTCTGAAAACTACGAACATGTTATCAAGCCAGATACTCAAACCATGTCGCCATTTCGTAATGCTGATGGAAGTTTCATAAAAGGAAATAATTCAGAAGAGGCTCGATTAGACGACCTAACTTTATTGGCAAGGGTCGACCGAAGCGTTTGCAAATTGCCAACTGAAATAGCTAAAGCAATCAATAATAATATATTAAGATTAGCTGTTCCTGATAAATTAAGAGAGCGAGCTGCAACTGTATATCAAAGTCTAGAAAAAGAACAAATCCAAAAAGCTCCTGATAATGGTATTAATTCGGACGCACATATAGCAGCGTTGTTTGTTCAAAACTACTCTCATGCTCATCAAGTTTTATTGGAATTACGTAAAAGAGTAGGTGAAGATAAATTCAACCCACAACATATTTTAGACATTGGCTATGGTCCTGCTACTGGAATTGTAGCTTTAAATGAAATAATGGGTCCAGAATGGGTACCTATTGAAAAGGAAGCTTACATTATTGGTAGAAGAAATAACCATATGAAGAAAAGAGCAAAGATTATCCTATCTCGTCAATTGAATGAAAATATACAACAACAATCAGATGAAAATGAAGTAAGTTCAGCTCATGTTGATTCAAAAGTAGTTTCTAGTCAACCAATTACTCAAAACACTACTACGGTAGATCCTGAGTCTGACTTTACTAAAAATGAAATGAATACATCTGAATCGTCGATAGCTGAAAGAAATGAGGTTAATCAAGAAAATGCTACACAGAATGAAGAATCAGACGAAGATTACAATGATGAGTATGTAGGACCAATTAATACTGCTGCAATTAAAATCAGGACCAAACTAAGAGATAATTTACCAGTTACTAAGAAATATGATTTAATTATGGTAAATCAATCATTGCTTACTAGAGAGTATAATTTTCCTAAAGATATTGATATCAATCTTCATAATGTATTGCGATTACTTAAACCAGAAGGTCATATAGTAATAATCGAACGTGGAAATACATTGGGGTTTGAAACTATTGCTCGGGCTAGACAACTAATGTTAAGACCAGAATCACATGTTAATGAAGAAGGTAAAATTCCGCGTCCATACATTAGAGGATCAACTATCAAACCTCAACGTGAATTAAGAAAGAACGATCAGATATTGACCGAGATTGATCGATTTGAATCTGAAATTATAGAAAAATATGGGGACCCAACTGTTGAAGATTTACGATTCGAGTTTGAAGATGATGAAAATTTTGAATTATTGAGTTTGGAAGAAGGTTTACAACAAGGATTAGAGAATGGGGTTAGTTCTGAAAGTGTTGACTATCATTTAAAAGTAATAGCTCCGTGTTCACATCATAAAGTATGCCCATTACAATTAGGCGATCCAAAGTATTACAAAATATCATCACACAAACATCGATTGAATTTTTGTGCATTTACAAAAACAGTTGAAAGACCTAAATTTAGTATGGAATTAAAGCGAGGGAAGCGGTTAGCAACTACGTGGGACAAATCTGCGGTTGATGGTATGGGATTAGATAAGATGTCTAGAAAATCATTACAAGCATTGGAAGGTTCTGGTAGACCTGGGGGGAAGAACACTGAGCAAGGATCATATTCTTATTTGATAGCACAAAGAAGTAAAAATGATGATTCCACAATAAAATCGATTGATCAAGCTCGAGAAACGAATCAATATTTTGAGACAGATGAACGAAATAATTGGCCACGAATAATACAGACTCCGACTAAGGTGAAAAATAATGTTAAATTAAATGTTTGTTCACCAACGGGTAATATTGAAACGTGGACGGTACCTAAATCACTTGGAAAACAAGTTTATCACGATGCAAGAAAGGTTGAATTAGGGGATTTATGGCCATTAGCGAAAAAATCGGTTGTAGTTAAGAATAAATTAAGTGAAGAATCCAAAATCAAATTACAAACATTAGCCAAAACTCAGAAAAAATCATTCATAAAAGAACAAAGAAATAAATTATTGAAAAAGAAAACTACTAATTTTCAACCAGAAGATATTGGGTCGATAGCTGATGAAATAGCTCAAGAAATTGAAAACTCGAAGAAATATAAACAAAAGGGTAAAAAAATGAAATTTGATGTTGATTTATCAAAATATGATGGTAAGTGAACTGAAATAAAAAGAAAGAAAGAAAAAAAAAAAGGATCAACAAAGAAACGAATTATTAAAGAAAAGGATCCTCAAACAAAAGATTAATAATATCAATGAAATACAAAATTGATAACTGGAAAAAAAAAAAAACCGTATCAATATTAATGAGATATCACAATTGATAGCTGAAAAAAGATCAACAATGTGTGAATGAATGAAAATCATAATTGAAAGCTGAAAAAGACCATGAACGTGTGAATGAAAATCATAATTGAAAGCTGAAAAAAGACCATGAATGTGTGAATGAAAAATCATAATTGAAAGCTGGAAAAAGATCATGAATGTGTGAATGAAAAATCATAATTGAAAGCTGAATAAAGACAATGAACGTGTGAATGAAAAATCACAATTGATAGTTGTGAATGTAAATAATAAATAACTCAAGTATATAAATAGGATGGCAAACATAAAATAGACATTTGTAAATACGAAAAATTACAAAAAACAGTAGACAAAACAGATAAGAAAACAAAGGATAACCTGAATTATGGGATGAGCATCCTTTGTTATTGCAACATGATTAGGTTAAATATTTTTAACTATGAAACGCAACTTTAAAAATATTTTGCCTATAAATTTAGTAGTAAAAACAAAAAGTGATAAATATTTAAATAAAGAGTTAGTGAGGGTAGAGAGAGAAACTAATATTTTAGTTGACGGTGAATACATTATTTGAATTGAGAATAATAAGAAATTGGATTAATTAAGTGTTGAATTTTATTATTTGTTTACTTGTGTATTGATCAGATACGGCGCGTTTTAATAGTGGCTTGATGATCTAAAAAATAATCTTTATTTTACCAGAAAATACTTAAAAAATAACAACCAGAAAAGAACTGAAATCTAGATTAATAAGTTTGGAAGTCAAAACAGGGATATAAACTTTAACTAAGGGTGAACAACCAATGAAATGATAAACAAGAGACAAAAAAAGAAAAAAAAAGAAAAAAGAAAAAAGAAAAAAGACAAAAAAGATAAACAGAGACAAAATACAAACAAACAATAAAGACACAATAAACACAATAAAAATAAAGACACAATAAACACAATAAAGACACAATAAGACTCAAAAAGACTCAAAAAGACACAATAAGACACAATAAGACACAATAAGACACTATAAGACAATATAACACACTATCTTTAAGAAAAACAAGCTCTGGTTGAGTAAATGATGATTAAGCGTTGTTAACTGAAAAAAAAGAGAGAAAAAAAAAAGAATGAAAAAAATCTTGTAGAGCAAGAAAAAAACCTTGTAATAGCATTTTATTAATGTAGAAACAAAGAAAAAACCTGAAAAACCTGAAAAACCTTGTAATAGCATTTTATTAATTGTATTAATGTTTTATTAATTTTTATTAATTGTATTAATTTTTATTAATTTTATTAATTTTTATTAATTTTATTAATTTTTATAATGTTTATTAATTTTTATAATTTTTATTAATTTTTATTAGTTTTGTTTTGATTGTTTTACCGTGTATTTATCGGGTGTTTAGTATCTATGTTGTATCTATATTGTATGAATTGTATCTATATTGTATCTATGTTGTATCTATTGTATCTATATTGTATCTATATTGTATGAATTGTATCTATATTGTATGAATTGTATTGGACTGTATATGGTTGTTTGATTGGTTGGTTGCAATTGCATATGATTTTTTTAAGGACATAAAAAATATTAGTTGTTTACATTTTCAAAATTTAGTAAATCGACAAGGTTGAAAACGTTATATAATGATGATGATTAATATGAAAAATTTTAAAAACCTCTAAGAAATAAGAAATAAGAAATACATTTACAAAATACAAATACATTTATAAAATACATTTACAAAATACATAAACAAAATAATACATAAACAACAATTGTATTATAATATTATAATAATATTGTTATTTATAAGTTTAACATTAATAATTTTATTAATTATCATATTAATTGATAAAATTTATGATATTGAATGAATAAATATAAAAAATTTTATAAAATTTTATAAAATTAATAGTTGATTTAATTACAATTTCAATAGGTCAGTGAATTATTCTTGAATATATTAAACTTGAATATATTGAATATAAAGTGATTAAAACTATTTTTGTTCAATATAGTGGATTTTTTAATTTTATTATTTTCCTTTATTTTTTCAATAATTTTTTTTTTTTTTTGTTTTTATTTTTATTTCTAGTTTCTTATGAGTAGAGTTGAAACTCGACTCAAATCAAGAGTATTAATTGGCTTGGATGGCTCAATTAGTACATTGGCAGCAATTGACTCATCTGCTTCTTCTAGTGTTTTAAATGGTGTCCCAGCGCCAATGGCAGCGCCAATGGCAGCGACAGCGGCTATTTCGTCACCATTATCAACTGATTCTCCTACAGTCGCATCAAAACATTCGGCTGCAAATTCACGATTATCAACTCAATCCCAAGCGAACACGGTCAATTTGACGGCAAATTCATTCAAAATTGATAATAAAGTACCTAGTAATACCATTGAAACCATTGGTTATTATAATAATATTAATAATAAATTACATATTACTTCAAAAAAATCACAATTGATGGATCAATCTTCGATTGATCCATCACAATCATTATCATTATCAAAATCGATTCATCAATCATCATCACAATCATTATCAAAGTCGATCCATCAATCATCATCACCAAATAAGGTCACTCGATTCATAAAAGACTATCTCACTATATTAGTCATCTTGTTCCCCTTCTTTGTTAGTTATGTTTGGCAAGTGAAAAAACAATTGTTTGATGGGATTTTCTTATTGGTTACCATAAGTTTGATTTTGTTCTTGTATTACAAAGCAATGATCAACTTATTGAAAATTGATCTGGTTCATGATTTAGTTATTAATGTTCAACATTTTTGCTTCAATTGGCAATTGTATCTTAATAGTTGCATAAATTATTTGCTACCTTTCAAATGTGGTACCCCTCCTAAACCAGTTGAACAACCCCAATTATCTCAGCACCAGACCCAACCAGGTTCTTTACCAACTTCGCGCTCGAACTCTCGTCAAGCCCCAAGGTTAAATGATGGTGCCAATTCAACCCCTGACAATCTCCAAAAATCGAAGGTTATACCCTCCAATCTTGATTCCAACAACACTAATATTGAATTTTCATCCCAAGATTTCTTAATTCAAGATAAGGAAAATTATAGATATCCTGACCTTGACCTAGATTCAAATCATAGTCATCATAAATTTGATTCAATATCAACTACTTCTAGTATTTTCAGTCCTGCCGATTCAATAAATTCTTCAATTTTTTCAAATCCCGATTCTGACTATTTTAAACTAAAACAATTCAAATTGATCAAAAAATCAATGATTTCTCCATTCCCTTTAAATTTAAATGATTCATCAGATGAACCAATATTAGGTACCTTTGATCCAAAAGTTAATTCCTCAAATAACTATTTTGCTAATCCATTACAAGAACGAGATATTAATTCAATTAATAAAAAACCCAATTTAAAACTTTTTCATGAGGATGAAACTGATATGATTTATGAATTACAAAATAATAAACCTGGTAAACATGGGTCATTTTCACCTCACTTGAATAAAAGTTTATCAAATAATAAATCATTATATGATCCATCATTATTTAAAAACATCTCAATACAACCAAGTTCAAAAAAAATGCCACCATTGTCCTCCAAGAATAGTGTTACAAGGAACCTTCCTAAAGTTGATAAAGTACTAAGGTTTGCTCAAAACGTGTCGGTATACAATAGCCAAGGATTTTCAAACAATTCAAATGAGTTAGAAAATTCACCAAATTCATATAGCAAGTTGACTAAATCTTCATTAAAATCTTTTGATAATTTAAACACAATGTCAAAACCTCCCTTGAAATCTTTTACAAGCTCAAATGATATCCCAAGATCGTCATTATGGAAATTTTCTAATAACCTAAACACAATCCCAAAACCGTGCTTGAAACAGTCTAACAACCACTCAAATATACCGAGATCATCAAAAACTTTAGACCCCAAAAAATATAATCCATCTTCACTCAATGATGAATTCATATTATTCAATTCAAAAAATTTCAATTGTCAATCATGTTTATCATCACCAACAACTATTTGTAATATGGATCTTGATGGTGAGAAATCAAGAGTAATTAGTCCCCAAGAACCATCAATTATTGAAATAACTCAAGATTTCTACTATCAAATTACAACCATATTAAAAAATTATGAATCGATTAAACTTTTGAGTCAAATTTGTGGTCAGTTTAAACAAGGATATATTTCTATTAAACTAATACCTCAATTCATGTTATCAATGATTTTCAATTTTATGGCATCAATACTACCCGATTTCATCATCAAAATCGTTTTATTTAACTATATTTGCTTCCAATTGATTGTTACTTTGTTGAAATTACCATTTGTGATAATTTGGAGACTTACTTATAAAATTTCAGCAATATTTTTAAATCTTATCTTCATTCTACCATTTGTAATGGCTTACAAAATAGTGATCAAACTAATGAATTAGAAGCTAATAACAAAGAATAGGCTAATAAGACCCAACTCACCTATTCTCAGAATGCCCATATGGAAAAAACCAGGTGTTTGTTCTTTAACATTGACCATCCAGTCTTCAATCAATCTTCATGGCGTTCATTAATACATATACCCAGTAAAATTTGTAGAATTTGTAACAACTAAGAAATTCTCGGTGGCGGACTCGAAATGGCGACTCGATGTCAAGTTTTGGTTGCGATAATTTGTGGTAGATTGGTAAGCAGAGGTTTATTGTAGCATTAGATCTATGATTAGGCCTACTAGCATAGACACAGCGGTTATTCAAGATAGTTAACAAGCGACGTCCTAAGAAGATACGTCCTCCGTATAAGAGGTACGTTTATGGGTCAAAATATACTGATGCAACTAGCGATGTTGAAGATGATGTAAATGAAGCTAATATAATAAAGGAAGAGAATCAGCTCGATTTCGATGCTAAGACTAACTTAAATATACATTCAGTTTATGTTTTGACAGATAATGTTCAATATAAGGGGAAGATATGGCCAAATTCGAAATTTGAAAAAGTTGATGTATTAGATTGTGCTTTGAATGGAGGTAATCGAAATTTTATAGCTAAGCAAATTGAATCAGATCATGATGATTCTAATCCTGGAATTTTGAAGCTTCCTTTAGAGATTTGGGTTTATATTTTTGAAGTTTTATACTATACCGATTATCTTCGACCTAAACATTTAAGAATTTGCAAAATGTTTTATTCAATTGTTTTACCATTAATTTATAAAAATCCAAAGTTAAAAGCAACCAATTTTTTTGCTTTTGTTGATTCCATTAGTAATAATAAATATCTTGGAAATTTTATTTATCAATTAGATCTTTCTTATATTATTCAAACTGGAAAAAATGCATTCGTTTCCAAGCTATTGAAAAGATCAAAACAAAATTTAGCTTGTTTTGTTGCTCCACAAACAAGTTTTGGATTTACTCCATTATTTGCTTTAAGAAATTGTAAAAAATTACGAGTTCTTGATTTAAGACTAGTATCAGAAACATTAAATTTAGAGGATTTATTTGAATCTATAAAGACTTTAACTGAATTAACTTCATTATCATTTCCAAGATCGTCAGTTTCAATAAAAAATTATGATTCAATTAGTTGGCCACCTAAATTATCATACCTACGAGTATCAGGAGGTATTAGTGATGAGTTCTTATTGAAAACCAATTTCCCAAGCACAATCCAATTTCTTGAGTTTGCCCATTGTCCTTCAATCAAGGATTTTGGTCTTAAAAATATCCTTCATCGTGTTGGAAGAAATTTGAAAAGTTTAAAAGTTCAATACCCTATGCCTGGATTATCAGGAAGTGCCCTAGACGTGGTATTCGCCTATTGTCCTAATATTTCAATTTTGGAAGTTACAGTAGACTACATGTCTCACGCTTTCTTTGATGAAACTAATTTGAAATTCACTTATCCACCTAGAAGACTAAAATCCCTCTACATTGATAGTAGTGGTATGTTAGGAACCAATCTGAAAATTGACCCTATCGATCTTGCGTTAGCTTTAAGTGACGGTAGGCTACCTAATTTGAAAAATCTTCGTTGTACTGTCAAATTAGGCTGGGATCAAGACTCAGAATTTGTTTCCCAGATTATTAATGAATTAGATGAAAGAGGTGGTGGTTTTTACACTGGTTATTAATTTTTTTTTCATTGATTATTGATTCTTTCTTCTCTTGTATACTTGTATATTAATAATGTAAAATAGCACTATATACGCACTCAGAAAACCCATAGTGGTAGACTCTCTACAGTTAGTGCTAAACAACAGTAGATGAGTATCCTGATTATTGTACCGTGTGACGAGGCACTAGCTGGTACTGAGGCAGATGGTAATGAGCTACTACAGTTGTTACTACACCAACCAACGAGATCTTTGGTATTTTTTGATGAGCACATCACAGGTTATGTAATTGCTGAAGCTAACGAAGTAGTACAATTGGAACGACGGGTGATACATTTGGATATTTCAATCATTCCAGATGAATTGACAAGTTCAGTTGATAATGGTCAATCTTTGTCGGGTGACCGTAGAAACTCCGACGATGCCAATGATGTCAAACATCATAATCATAATGTCAATTATAATATTGGTGAAATTGTATTGAATGACGACAACATTGTATTTGATGATGGGTCGAACTATATAATTTGGAGGTTTGATATCGATATAGTGTATCCCAGAAAAAAATTTAAGAATCCCAAGCTATCGATAATAGCCAGTTTGGGTGACAATTCAGATGAGACTGTAGATGTTTTCACAGATGAGCTTCCTCATCTTGTGAAATCACTCAAATTACCAAATTATGAAGCAGAAATCACTAACAATTTGTTTTCTGAGTTGAAAACTGAAATAAATCATACCAATGAAGAAAATCATGAGTTGAATACTAGCTCAATTGATGTTTCTTCAAAATCTATTGATAAATTTACTGGCGATAAACCAATGGCTTATCGAAGGTCAAGCATTTACACCACATCGATTTCTATTCCTGTGGCAATCTCATTGGTTCTACGAATGAAAACTACTAAACCAGCAGGAAGGAATAATATTCTTCTCGCAACATTAAACCTAGAAGGATCAGAAGAATTGAATAATAATTTTGATTTTGATATTATCGATGAAAACTATTGTTTTAAAATTATTGACTTGAGTGTCGAGTTTACTTTTGGCCTGGTTATAAAATTCTCGGCTGACACTTATAGTTTTCCTTACATTTTTAAATCTATTGACATGGTTAGTTTTACTTACAAACTTACAAATACTGAAAGAGTTGATAAAGATAAATCAATCGACAATTCAAAACATGTTAATATCAAATTAATCCTGCAAGTTTTGAAATACAATCCAGAAAACAATTCTTATTCGAATGTCAGTAATGTTATCACTACAAAATGGGCTCCTTATGTTGATTTTTATACTATTGCACCCCCAATTAATAATTCTTTGAAGACCTCCACAAACTATTCAAAGATGCAATCTCAACCTATTCTCCCGAGTCAAGGCAATCACAATCCTCGAAAAACAGCAATGTTGAATAGTATATATAATGCAAAGAGCCCAACGAATCTTCACAATCCAAATTTAGCTCCTCAATTTACCATAAGTCCCTCATCTCCTTTACTTCAACAACCAAAGAAAATGAGTAATAGATTAGCTTCATCTGCATCTTCGGTTACAGTGAATTTAACCACGAATAATAATTCAGCATTATCAGGATTAAAGCTAACATTTAAGGGTAAATTAAGTATTGCATTAGGAGAGGTTGTAATATGGGAACTTCAGGCAATTAACAAATCTAATAATAGACTTAATTTATCATTGATAGTTCAGAATACAATAAATTTTACCCCGATTTTCACTTCCAATAACTTAGCCGTTTCATCTTCTAATTTATTGCCTCCAGAAATTGATGTCAATAATATGTATAGTGAGGGAGTTAAATCAAATAACAAGGCTGGAGATAATAAGTCCAAGATTTTGATTCAAAATCCATTACATTTGTATTCGGAATATTTTAGTCAAAAGCTAAATACCAATGGAGTGATCATTTTAGATAATGACATTCGAATGGGACCAATTGAACCAAATGGAGTTTTTGAAACCGAAATTAAGCTTATTGGAACTTCTTGTGGGATATTCAATTTAGATGGTATAAAAATATTTGATATATCTAGTGGAGATGGATTAGATTTTGGTAAATTGGTTGAAGTATTTGTAATTTAAATCAATTAGATCAGATAAAACTAAATCAAATTGATTGCTGATTAATTATCTCGTAATACAAGTGACTGCTTGAAGCTGAATATTATTGGTGCAATATATATAACTAGTACTGAATTGACTCATTAGTGCTAAATTTATGTAGTACTAAATTAAACTGGTTAATGCTGAAATTATATAGAATTAAATTAGACTGATACTTTTGTTAGTAATCAAAGTCTCCATGAGCATCATTAGTTAATGAGATTCAACTTTTATAACCCATTGTACTATATAACTATTTGTTATATAGTTGAGAATAAAAAATGTGGTACTTTTTGCAACCGCTGATAAAAGTAACCATTCTTGTAAACAGTGAATAATGTATGTTTTTTTGAATCTTAATGGAAATTTCGACTTATTGGATACCTGAAAGAGACATTCTCCCTTTAATTGAATTAAATCATTATACTTCCAGCTAACTTTTTATATCGGTCTGATTCGAGTAGTGTGATTAAGACCAGTTGCTTGAAAGGTTGAGCTAGAGACCAGTTAGCGAAGGAAAGAAAATCAAAAGCAAGTAAGTCAATATTGAGACACACGTACGCATATATAGACATCCATATGCCATACTTACAATCATTATTGTTTTCAATAATTCTTGTTTTCAATAATTCTTGTTTTCAACTATTCTTTTGAGTATAATGAAACTAAACTTGATGTAGGTAAAATATCAAACTAATACAAATACAATATAACCACAAACTACTATTAAACTTTCTCTTCTCTACCGCTATTGAATCACCTTTGTCATCATGTTCATGTTCTGTTCATGTTCTGTTCAAGTACTGTTCATGTTTATAAATATTCTCGATTTTGCAGCCAATAAATTTTTAGTTTTTACATTGTATTTAGTTACAACAAGGTTGACCATGATCGATGTAGCCCGGGCTGTCTCTTTGTTTGTATACTTATTCTGTTTGACCTTTCCCTTCTACTTCTACCGACTTTGCTGGAACCAATCTCGAAGATGTCAATTTCACAAGTTTGACAACAAGCTTGCCTGGCTATCTTTTGACAAAATTTTACAATACATGCTACTTAACACAATCGGATATGCTGCTATTGTCATAGCAATAGATCAGGTCAAATATGTGATGCTTTTGACCTTTATTTTTCATGTCACCCCGTTGCTAGCGATAATGTACAAAATTGTCAATATAAGGTTGGTTATTCGATTCAAATACGACTTGGTATTCGAGATTGAATCAATAACCCAGCAACACACCACGTAAGCTCAAGACACTAGAGAGTTACTACACTAGCCAATAATTGGGGAAAACGCTTACAAAAAAGTCAACAAGAGGTTATAGTGACAAATTTTCAAGTATATAGATGGCTCAAACTCAATGGCGATAGGTTTATTTTGTTACTGACCACTATCATTATCAATCATCCACAATCAAACCGTCAATTTCTTGTTCATTATCATTAAACAAGATTTCATCTATTTTTCAAGTTCCTAATAATTCAATCTCGGTCTTCATTGCCAATTAACGGAGCTGGTAGACTTAGAACAAATCGATACTATTGAAATCCCCACCACATTCGTTGGGCATGCTTCAAAAAGTGCCACTTCCTATATGGCACCAAAACCATGCACTTAGTGCATAATCCAAGACCTTATAAATACGAGAGTTTAGAATTCAACACTAACCTCCAATATAATCGTTATTGTTAATGGCATCTGTTGATTACTTACAATTGGCTTCGAGTCAATCCTATCCTAAGTGGACCCAAACTCCTGAACAAGTTCAGGAGCTTGCTAAACAGCTTGCTGAAAAATATGTTAAGTTGAATGATGAAATTGCTAGCATTGAAAATCCTACTTTAGAAAATGTTTTGAAACCATTTGCTAAGTTTTCGAATGAAAATTCGTTTCTTGAAAACCAATTGACCTTCTATCAAAGTGTTTCGGCTGATAAAGAATTGAGAGATGCTTCCACTGCTGCTGAGCAATTACTCGATGAAAACTATATTCAACAAGGGTTAAGAGTTGATGTGTTCAAAGTATTTGAGAAATTATGGAAATCCGTCAAAGATGCTGATGAATCAGTCATTGACCCTGAATCAAAAAGATATTTAGATAAAATCATTACCGGTTATAAAAGAAGTGGATTGAATTTACCTGATGATAAACGTGAACAAGTCAAGAAATTGAAAATTGAATTGAGTAATTTACAAACTCAATTTGCTAAGAACTCCAATGAAGAAAGTGATTTTATTGTATTCACTGCTGAACAATTAGATGGTGTTCCTCAAGATACCATTGATCAATACGAAACCATTGATGAAGATGGAGTCAAAAAGTATAAAATGACTTATAAGTATCCAGATTTGTTCCCCGTTTTGAAACATGCTAAAAATCAAGATACTAGAAAACAAGCTTACGTAGGTAATCAAAATAAATCTCCCGAAAATGCTGCTATTTTGGAAAAAATTATTAATGTGAGATACCAATTAGCTAAATTGTTGGGTTATTCCACTTATTCTGATTTTGTATTAGAAGAAAGATTAGCAAAGACAAAGGAAAATGTTTTATCGTTTTTAAATGATTTACAAGATAAATTGACCCCATTGGGTAAAGTTGAACTTGAAAGATTATTGAAGTTCAAAAATAAAGATTTAGAAGACCGTGGTTTAGATAAACAAGATAAATATTATGCTTGGGACTCTGGATTTTATAATGAATTGTTATTGGAAAAGGAATACCAAGTTGACCATCAAAAGCTTGCTGAATATTTCCCAATGGATTCAACAGTTAAAAAAATGCTTGGATTTTATGAACAGATATTTGATGTCAAATTTGTTAAAATTGAACAGCCAGCTAAAGAAGCCGTCTGGCATGAAGATGTACAACAATTTGCTGTTTATCAAAACATTCAAAGAGGTGATAACAAACTGGAGTTTATGGGATGGATTTACTTTGATATGCACCCTAGAAAAGGTAAGTATGGACATGCTGCAAACTTTGGATTAGGCCCAGGTTACGAAAATGAAGATGGGACAAGACATACCCCAGTAACTGCTTTGGTTTGTAACTTTACAAAACCAACAGATGAGAAACCCTCATTATTAAAACATGATGAAGTTACTACTTTCTTCCATGAGTTAGGTCATGGTGTTCACAATATTTTATCCAAAACCAAATATGCCAGATTCCATGGAACTCATGTTGAAAGAGATTTTGTGGAAACTCCTTCTCAAATGTTAGAATACTGGACTTGGTCAAAAAATGAATTAAAGAATTTATCTTCTCACTTCAAAACTAATGAACCTCTTCCAGATGATTTGATTGACCAATTAATCAAAACAAAAAATGTAAACAATGGTTTGTTTAATCTTCGTCAATTACATTTCGGTCTTTTCGATATGAAATTACACACTGTTGAAAATGAAGAAGAATTGAAAAAGTTAGACTTGACTGAATTATGGAATCAAATGCGTGAAACAATAACCTTAATTGATGGAGGTAACATTCCAACTAAAGGATATGCTTCTTTTGGACATATTGCTGGTGGTTATGAAAGTGGTTATTATGGATATTTATATTCTAATGTCTACGCCGCTGATATTTACTACAGTTTGTTCAAGGAGGATCCAATGAATATCGATAATGGTATAAGATACAGAGATATTATCCTTAAAAGAGGTGGTTCTCAAGATATTATGGATAATTTAGTGGAATTGTTAGGTAGACAACCAAACTCTGAATCATTCTTAAAAGAAATCCTTAGTTAAAATGTTTTTATTTATGTACAAATTAATAAAATGTTATATTTAAATTAAATTTCTATAGATCTAATGAAATCTATTCGTCATTGTTTTGACTTTCAAAAGGAGTGAGTTTTGATGTTCCTTCAGCCCATGACACGTTTTCATAAGTAAGATTCTTGATAGCAGCAATTATATCATCAAGAGAACCTCTGACTTGTTTAGTTGAATCTCTATCTCTTAAAGTAACAGTTTTATCGTTTACAGATTCAAAATCGATAGTGATACCGAATGGAGTACCTAATTCATCATTTCTAGCGTATCTTTTACCAATTGAGGCAGATGAATCGTCAATCTTGAAAGGAATTTGTTGTTTTCTTAATAAAACAGAGACTTCTTTGACAATTGGCTGTAAAGCAGCGGAGTTGGATAATGGAACAAGTAAAACTTTTGTTGGAGCAACTAATGGAGGTAAGGATAAAACACCTCTATCCTCGTTTCTACACCAAAACTGATGCTCCAATACACAATAAAGTATACGACCAATACCAAATGATGGTTCAATAACGTTAGGTGTAAATTCACGAATATGCTCAGTTCTCTTATTTTTGGCAATTGCAAGTAATTCAGAATCAACTTCAACTGGTTCGGCAATACCATCAATTTTTGCAGTAATTTTGCCTTTTTCACTTAATTCTTTGGCCAAATCTTCTAATTCACATTGTGATCTTGAGGTTAAGAATTTTTCAACTGTACCAGCATCTTTTCTGAATTTTGGACCAAATTTTTTCTTTTGAATGGTGACCTCAAATTCTTCAACAATTTTTGGCTCGGCCAATGCTTGTCTAACAACTAATTTCTCGTTTGTTCTGGCAGAATGAACACTTAAATCATAAGCGGATCTATCCGCACATCCAACACATTCTATCCAACCATAAGAAGAATGTAATTCGGCATCCCAACAATCAGAAGCATAATGAGCCATTTCATTGGACATATGTTGTCTAAACCTCAAACGATTTTGATCCACACCAATTTTGATTAAAAATAAGTAAATTCTGGCAATAAAATAACCTAAAGTTTCATTATCAACCATTCCAGATGATACAGCTTCACCGACAGTTTTTACAATAACTTCAGTTGATCCAGATTCTTGGACATCTTTAGGTAAGAAGTTCAACTTGATATCTTTGACATCATTGAATTTAGGATGAGACTTATCTTCAGCATCAACAAAATGTTCAATTTCTGCCATTAAAAACTCTCTGACTCTTAATAAACCAGCTCTTGGAGCAATTTCATTTCTGAAAGATTTACCAATCGAGGCTGAAGCAAATGGCATTTTATCGTTATTAAAGTCTAATAATTTTGAAAAGTTTAAGAATTGACCTTGAGCAGTTTCTGGTCTTAAGTAACCTTTCAAATTACCAGAAGGACCAATTGCAGTTTCGAACATCAAATTAAATTCGACTGGAGGAATCAAGTCACCACCAGTAGCTGGGTTTTTAATTTGATATTTTTCAATTAATTCGCCCAATTCTTCACCAGAATAACCATCAATTTGAGCTAAAACAAATTCATATTCTTCAACAAGTTTATCATCTAATTTGATATTTTGAATTTCCTTAACTTTCTTCTTTCTTTTCTTTTTATCATCAGATTCTTCAACTTCTTCAATTTCAATACCTCTAGCAGCTTTGTCACCCTTCAATCTAGCTTCTAAAACTTCTTCAACTAAATGATCGGCTCTGAAAATTTCTCCGGTTTTGATATCTTTACACATCCAATCAGTAAATTTGTCAACATGTCCAGAAGTTTTCAATACTTCGGCGGGGGTCAACATTGTTGTATCAACTTCCAACATATCTTCTTCTAAAATGAAGTGTTTTCTCCAAATATCAACAACATTGGCTTGAAATGCACATCCTGGTGGACCATAATCAAATAATCCTGATACACCACCATATATTTCAAATGCTGGAGCAAAAAAAAATCTTCTTTTCAACACTTGCTCCAATTTTTCTCTGGAAAACTCAATCTTAGGTGTGGTTGACATGTTTCTTGCAACTACTATCCGGGATATACTCCTATTAATTAGCCTAGGTACTATAATCTTGATAAAGTACGTTTGATGATCTAGCCACCAAGTTTATAGAATCGGAAAAAATTGAGTCATTGGCTGTATACAGGAAAACTTTTCACTTACCATGAAGGTAGTTTAAATAACGGTAAACAACAAATAATGAGCAGATTTAAAGGAATAGAGTTGATTTATGTGGTAGTTTACTTTTATTTTCGTTTTTTTCTGGGAAAATTTGCTTTAAAATTGACTTTTTTAAAATTTTTTTATTCTGACCAAGACCAACTAGTGCTAGTATTCTTCTTAGCTATTATTCTACTAATCTACTACTCTATTTATATCAAGTATTGAGTATTGGTTGACAAAGTGAAGGGTAGCTCAGTTGCAACTTTAATCCAAGAAAGCTGTAGAATAGCTTCCAAATATGGTTTTAGAATTTGCAATGAAGAATGGGCTTTAGTTTAGTCATAGTTGCGAATACCAGGAACAGTATAACAGGAGAAGAGATGAATTCAATTAATGCCAGATATTCTACAAGTCTTCATTGTATCCTTACGTGATTTGTATTTATAATTTGCACCATATCTAAGTTTTCAAGAGCAAAGAAATATAAAAATATTCATACCTCAATAATTAACACCAGTTATAATAATACTTTAATTTGTAAATTTCAAATTATTTTGATTTTTCATAAGCAGCCTTACTATAAAATTCCATATCTTTAAAATTTGGATGATTCATTGCCCACCAGAAATGAAGTTGACTGTAACAATATGTGGTGAAATTCCTTCCATCACTATACCATGAACTACAACCTGCGGCAGGGTTTCCATACACACATTTTGATAATTCAACTTCTAACTCTTTACGCCAATCTTCATAAGCTTGGGTTTTTACAACCACAGATTTTTGTGGACCATTCAAAACAGGATCAGCAACTTTTGCAATGAACGTGGTACTGTTTTCAATGGCTGAAACAACAGAAGCATGACCAGTAGCAGAATTTGGACCTCCAGTAATGAAAAAGTTTGGACAATGTTTAAGCATAGTAGTTTTATAGGCAGAAATTCCTTCCTCTTTCCAGAATTTGGTTACACTCATACCATCCTTTCCAATAATGTCAATTCCACCGATACTTCTAGCTAAATCATAACCAGTACATGCGACAACAATATCAACTTCAAACTCTTCACCCGATTTCAAAATCACCGAATGTTCTGTGAATTTTTCAATTTGATCAGATTTAAGTGTAAACCTTGGGTCATGCAAAGAAGGAACATAAGAATGATCAAAAATCATTCTCTTACAACCAAGTTTGAAGTCAGGAATTAACATATCATGATATTCTTTTGGAGCATTTTGTCTCACATAGTTATTTGATTGCCAAGTGTAGTATTTACGTAAGACTTGAGAAAGCCAACTATTTCCTTTAAACAATGGAAATCTAGCTTCTGCTATAGCAGCAACACAAAGTCTTACTATTAACAATCCTAAATAAGACCCCGATAAAAGCTTATAACCATTTTGTAAAAGTGCAGGTACTGGAGGCATAATATGATGTTTTGATCTTGCAACTTGAACAATTGACTCTGGATCATGAGTTCTTAACAATTGAGGTATAACTTGATTTGCTGAACAACCATTACCAACAACTAATACCTTTTTACCTTTAAAACTAACATCATGATTCCAAATGGCGGAATGCATATAATCACCTTTAAAATTTTCTAATCCTGGAGCCGATAATTGCTTTGGATGAACTAAACCACCAATACAGTTAACAACTATATCAGCAGTATGAACAATTGACTGACCAGTTTTCAAATCACGAGCTTGAAGGACCCAATTTTGATTTTTATCATCCCATTTCATAGAATTTATAGATGTTTGAAATCTTGCTCTTGGTCTCAAGTCATATTTTTCAACCACTCTTAAAATGTATTCTTCAAGCTCATATTGATGAGGTTGAACAGTACTCCAATTCGAAGTTAATTCGTCAAAAAGACTATACCAAACAGCAGGAATATCGGATGCTGCTCCTGGATAAGTATTAGCATACCAAGTACCACCAAAGTTAGTATGCTTTTCAAAAATGACAAAATCTTCAGTATGCAATTTTTTAAGACACATTAAGGAACTAGCTATACCACCAAATCCAGCACCAATAATAGCAACCTTTGATTTGGTTCTGATTACAGGTAAGTCATCATTGATAGGAATACTAGCGTTGGGTCCTAAAACTTTTTGTGCATCTTCAAATTTGATTCCAAATTTTCTTGGATTTTGATGAGATTCTTTTGTTAATGTTATAACTCCCATTATTAATGTATATTAGACAAAGAAGTGTTTGATTTGAATTGATATCAAATTTGAGTCCTATTTATATAATTACATTCTCCGAAGGCATATGATCAACTCCGATATCAGATGCAAGAACTCATCCACAATTTAGGCTAAAATTAACTGTTAGACGTGGGGTCGCGGCGGACTTAACTCATGCACTAATCGGATTTAGTGTCGGCGATTGAATGAAAAGCCGGAAACTTAAAGTAAAGTCTAAAACCTACCATAGTAATTACTTTCTAATATCTTCTCTTCATCATAGTCATTATCTCCCGATTCTGCGTCTATTTTATGTTTGACTGTAATCAGCAATAAAGTAATTACAGCTGTAAATGCAAAAACTTTGTCAAACCAATTATCAATATATTCTATTTCTAGTAATGCCGTTTGTGGGGTTGTGTTGGTTGTACCTGATAATGACAATATTTTAGATATTTGTTGTGATAATGTTGTAGGTAAATTCGCTCGAATTAATATAGCAGTTGCAATGACATAAATCGCTACTAATTCAGATATTAATAAGTGCTTTAACCAATTTTTTATCAGATTTGATGTCTTTGCGGTTGGTAAATATTTACTAAATTGATTGAATGTTAATAATACATTTGAAAATGAGCAACAAAATAATACACCAGTCAAAATAAAACTCAATTGACTGGTTAATTGCTCATTAGACATTGGAAGATCCGGGAAAATGGATAATATTAATTTAGACAAAGTTATTGCTAATGCATCTTTAGGAATAACGTCATCTTGGTTATTGCTTTTTCCTGCATCATTGTGATGATATGATTCATCTTTAATAACAATAAAAGTCATTTTAATTAAAATAACATTGAATACTCGATAAATACAATAAATTGCAAATAAGATGTTACCATAATGAAATAATTTTTTAACCGGATTTGAAGTATTTTCGAATTTTTTCTTTTCTTGATCATACTGAATTAATTTGTTTGATAAATCAAGAGCTAGAGAATTTCTTAAAGATTTCAAAGATTTTATCTCTTGTTTCAATTGAATCAGTTCAGAACTTTCTCCAAGTGAAATATTCGATAAACTAGCAAACGATTGTACTTTATGGAATATACCTTCTAGTTTATTTTTAGTTGATTTTATATGTTGTTGATTGTCCTTATTTAATGATGATGGTTGGTTGTATGTAGTACCAGCCACCTGATTAATATCGCTTAATTCGGTTTTTCTTTTCAATAATAGTGAACTAGTATGATTGTAAGATTGAATAAGATTATAAAGGTCGGATTCAGTAATTTTTTTGTAATTTATGTTGTTTGATTGATATAAATCATAAAACGTTTTATAGGGAGTTGAAATACAAGCAATACCAGATAATAAAGCTAATAAAGTAATTCCAGTTATTGAAATTTGATTAATTTTTTTCTCAATAAATGATCTAGATAGATTATAAGTGTCATTATTATAACTTGGTTGGAAAGTATTTGTTAATTGACCAAATTGTTGTAACAAATAAAACCAAAACCCAATTAGGATAATAGTTGCAACTAACTTGAAATAATTTTTAAAATTAGGAAGAATATCTCTATTAATTGTCAAATTTATTATGAAAAATGGTTGTAAAAATATTATTAAAAAAATCAAAAAATTGATGGTAATATGAAACAAGGTTAGGCGTAATTGTTCATTAAATAAATCTATCAATTCACACATCATCAAAAAGATCAATTGAAAACTCAATGTTACTGTTATCGTAAATGTAGTTCCAATAATTTTATTCTTAAATCGAGAAATTTGATCAATGAAAATTAAACGAGAATCATAATTTGAATCATCGTAACTATTGTCATTAATTGTGATCAATGTTAACTTATATTTATCATTCAATTTGTTGATAAATTCATTTATCTTATTTCTTTTTAGTTGTTTCCCAGAATATTCTTGTATAAATACATGATTATACACAAATTTATATATCCAAAAAAATAATCCGGCCAGTAATAACAGTAAAAATCCTAACCCTATAATATAACTCATCTTATCACCCTATTTGCCCTCCGTTACTTCATCTAATTCTGGTCAATATCTTCGTCTTTACCAAATGGTTGTAAAATTATAAAAATCGGGTCACGTGTTGATTTTGGTAATTTTGCACGACTTATGAAAAATTTAACCCAAAGAGCGATTTGACATTAACGTAATAGTATTAGACTAGCTCGTTAGGTGGATAGATAGGTAGATAGATTGGCAGGATGAGTATGAGAATGAGGTCAGAGAAGAAGATGCGAAAGCATCTTATTGAGCAGTTGAAGGCTCGAAAAATATTGGGAGCTAGAATTGCTGAAGGAAAGAAGACAGTTCAAGAGTTACAATCGTTACATCTAGCACCACAAGTATATTTATTTAAGAATATGATGACGGGACAAGTATTGTATAGTCAAGTACCTGGGTATCATCAAGATCAAATCAACCAACAGTTTGTCAAACCCAATTGGGAGAATAGAAAACCTAGTAGACGAAATGATTTATGGAGAATTATGGCGGTGGCTACCTTTGATAATTATGAGTATGCAGTAAGTGCATTTAAAGGATTAGTACAATTGAGACAAACAAGAGATGTTGAGCAACAAAAACAAGCCAAATCATTGAGAAAGAAAGATGATGAAGGGAATACTTGGTATTCGGGTCAATATAGACCTACATATTCACAAGAAGCAGTAGCTGATTTATCTCATGTAATCGATGAATTTGAGTTAGAAAATACTAAAGTTTACTGGGAAAATTTGTGGAGAAAAGGTGAAGATAAACATTGGAGATTAGATTTAGTAAATCATGAACCTTTACCCCCTTTCAATCCCAAAGATCAATCGGTTTTATTAGATGAATTGAGAATTAAAGCGTTACAAGAATTTGCTAACTTAAAACAATCCCAATCTGAAAGTTCCGAAGATATCAAGGAACCTATAGAATCGCATCCTTTGTTATAATAATTAAGTTATTAACAATTGTGAAGAAAACCAGTTGGTGCCATGTATTCACTAGATCTACATTACCCCATCCATTTACATAATCTGTATATAAACACCTGTAAAATATTCAAATCTTTTGTAAATATTAGTAAAATCAATGGTTGATAAAAGTGGATCATATCATTATTCGATTGTATCAATATTATTGACTATTGTTAAAAGATGTCCATATAGAATCATGAGAAGATGTCCCCCAAGTAGACAATGACTTTAGGGAAGCATTTGGAGACAAACTATACTATAAACCTAGACACCAGTGCAAGGAGATGAAGCTGTGAATTAGAGATGCTTGCAATAATTCACTTGCAAAAAGATCAAGTTGCAAATTAGGAGAACTCACTTGATGTGTCCTCTTGCAAGAAGATCCAGCTTTGAAATTTAAAAAGTATAGATTGCATACGAAGAAAACTGATACCGAGTAGGTTGGGCCCTAAAACGAAACACTATTGTTGATATTTGAATTTTGGGACTGAAACATATTAAAAGTCGTACTAAAAAGTTATCAAAACGAAACTAGATACTAAAGTATGTAAATCTACACATTAAATTTTGAATGACTAAGTTAAAAACACTGTAATTGCGTATAACTGTAGCGTAAGTTTTGCTCTTAGATTAGAAGTCAACAACTCCAGTATACACATTTTTTAGGAATTCAATGATTTATAAAGATAAATTAGTGACGCTAGTTTTGGACAAGACAAACTAGAAGAGGAACCAAGTGATCACCAAAGCGTAGCATCTTCTCAAAGAGTAATGTTAAGTCAAATGGCTAGTTGAAATTGATTGGTGGTAACTTTTTGATTTTGCAGCAATTTTGCACCATATTGGCAAAACCATCAAAAAGATTAAAAGAGTAGAAAACAACCATATGAGTAAAACTTTGTATAAGAACTGGGCAAGTACCATTTAATAATATACTTGAAAGAGTTCAGAGGTATTAGACTCCAGCAATTAGATAAAATCTACTCTATTTTTTATGGTTACATTGGGTACCACATAAAATGTTGGATTACTACTAATTGAGTACTAGATAATAAATAGCGTAAATATACCAATATTACAGTCAATCAACTTAGTATAATGGTTTTACATACGGGTGAACCAACGTTATTGTCAAATACGTTGATTCAATAGTCGACCGACCAGCCGACTGTCAACTTACTTGACTGACTGTCGGCTATTGTACTTATATTTACTACATGTTTGATAAAATCTTGCAAAATTTTTAGTGAAAAAACAGGGCAAGTATCTAAGTATACTATTTAACACTTCACTAGGGCTCAAACAATAATTCCAGTGGTACCACTGTGTATTTATTGATAATCTACTGGTGGTTTATGGGCCACCACAATTCCACGTGAAATTGCCTAATTAGTTAATTGCCGCTCATCACCAAAATTGGAGCGGTGACCGCCAAAATTAAATCGGCTCACAAGATAGCTTGGAAATAGTATCGGATCAATAGGTGATAGTATGGATTACTATCGGAAACTGATGGGTAATGGAGCCGTCACTAGTAAATTCCGATTAGTTGGATCAAATAACCCTGAAGTTACCATAAATCCCGACAAAGATGATAAACTTAGCGATGACAAAGTCGAATCTCCCCATACTCATCATCCCAATAATTGTAATCGATGTTATCGATTAAAGAAGAAATGTAGTCGAGAAAAACCCAAATGTGCCAATTGTAATAAAACAAGAAATGATTGTCAATATGTTCTACGAAGTAATAAACGAAGAAAGAGGGAGAATACTGACAAAAAAATTGAATTGAAATTAAATGCAAATGGGACCCCAAACGACATTACCCAAGAGAACGAAGCTGGTAATGATATTGTCCACCACAATAACATTCAACATAATAATCTGCGTCTCACACATGACAGTGTGAATCGTATCATTATAGAACCCAGGTTAAGTCAATTAGTTAGTGTCTCTTCATTACTATCAGAAGAACCAAAAAATAACGATAATAATGTCAACCTTTCCAACAATAATCATACCTCCAATAGCATTAATAGTTTGGACAATCACATAAGTCCTAACAATGATAGCAGTCCTAAAAGCAATACCACCAGTCTTATAAATAACAGTCACAGTCATAATACAAATGATACTAATCAAAATGATCGAGACCGGGTTCAAAACAACGGTAATATCATTAACAATAATCATACGAACCATACTAATCTAAGTGGTCACAATCATCATAATAATCATAATAATTTTAATAGACATAATAATCACAATATTCATAATGGTCATAATAACCATAATTATCACGATAGCCGAAATTCACATAATACTGTCAATAATCATAATTGCAATACATTTTCCGATTTCAAGATGAGAGAAGGGGAAAAGGTTAATAAGCGAGATCGGCAAATTTCGGACAAGGTAATGAATCAGTTAATGAAATCAACTGATTTTAAGGATGAATACATTACAATGAAGTTATCGCAAGATTTATCATTAATATTTGTTGATAATTATTTTGACAATTTTGAATTAATCTATCCATTTATTACTAGAATTGAAATTGAAAAGCAAATTTCAAAGATTAATTTTGAACAAGAGAATATTATAAATCTTGATATTTTTCTTATACTATCGATTGGATGTTTGATTTATGATTATAATAATAAATCCAATAAATTTAAACAATTTTTTAAAGAAAAATTAAATTCGATAATTGATATGATTAGTTATAATCAATTAAATATTAAAATATTAATTTTATTGGTAATTTATTCTTTATTAACATTAAATCAAGAATTATCTTGGAATTTGATAGGAGTTTTGACAAGACTTGTCATCAAATATGATTTGTATTTTGATAAGGATAGTGATGAAGATAAAGGAAACAAAACTGAAACAGAAAAAGAAAAGGATCATGGTCACAAACAAGGATACGCACAGGAGCGAGGGAAGCAAAAGGAATTAAATGAAATGGATGAAACCCATGAAAATTATGATGAGTTTGATAACAAATCATTGTTTTATACAATTTATAATTTGGACAAAGAGATTAGTTTAATCATGAAGAAACCAAGTCAATTACCACAAGATATTTTTATAAATTTTAATCAAATCAATGATGCAAATCGAGAAAATATTGAGATCATTAATCAATTTATAATCCTATATCAATATTATAATCAATTATTAACATTAAATTTATTAAAATCATTTGAAATTGAAAAATTAAATGAATTACTGAAGAATCTTGAAACTTGGAGAAGTACAACTAGTAAATTAATTTACAAATATTATGTCAAATCAATCAAATTACAAGATTACATTAATTTTATAAATTTGCATTATTATTATTTATTAATTGAAATTGATCAATTAAGTCCAGTTGAAAGCTTTCAATTTACATTACAATTTTTATCTAATAGTTTTAGTTTAATCTTACAAGAAGATATAACTAACAAATTATCAATTAATAATCTTTATTGGTATAAAAAACTATTCAATGTTATCAAATTTAGTTTGAAATCATTAAATAAATTGCTTGAATCAAATTTAAATAAAGTTGATTTAAGTTTAAAATTGACAGAATTTAATTCAAATTTACAATTATTTATTAATTTATTGAATTATCTATACAATAATAATTTTATGGAGAATAATGAGGTGAATGAGATTGTAATTGAATCTTTGGATATTTTGAATAAGTTGAATGGATTACTAGGTAATTATAATGCTATACTAAGCAATCAACAGGACAAGAAAGTATTGCTTCAAGAAACAAGATCTATTTACGAAAAATATATCGTTTAACGAAAGTACGAAAAGTATAAAATTTAATGAAATAATGCAATGGGGAAGTGATATTGAAGTAATGTTGAAACAATGCTGATGCCAGATTTTTAGTTTGAATGAGATTCATTGAAAGTAAAGGTGACTAAGTAGTTAATTTATAATGAATTTATGAAGACCTAACTATTTAATTTATAAGGAAGATAATTTACCACAAATCTTAATTTGCCAATATTACCTCTACTGTAGAAGAGAATTAGGTTCAGTCTTTGTCTGAGACTACAATGGCACCAATGAAACTTGAAGCCAATGATCTTACCTCTGTTCAAAATTACACCTATAAATTGAAACGGCTTTGGGTAAAATTACAACCGCGTCGGCAGAAATTACTTAGTAGTACCAACCACTTTGAGTTTAGCCAACCTATTAGAGAAATAAAAGCGTAATTATTAGACCTTAAATGACGATTTTCATATAATTAAACAATAAGACACTGAATAAACAACTCGCGAACATAAAAATAACCACTACCTTATACTTATAAACCTATATTTATCCTCCGGGATTCTAAATAGTTGCCGGCGTGAAGCTGAAAATTTTGTTCTTGGGACTTAAACCCGTTTATTTCCAGCCATACTAATAAAAAGGTAAAAATAAAAGCTATGACATAACACAAGACCATGTTAGTTGCTAACAAACTAGTGGTAAAACTCACTCCAAAATATGATAATTTTCATATCAATAACTATATCAAAAACATATCAATAAGTATATCAATAACATATCAATAAGTATATCAATAACATATCAATAAGTATATCAATAAATATCAATAAGTATATGATCAAGTTTATCATATGATTAAGTTTAATTAAGTTATGATTAAGTTTAATTAAGTTATGATTAAGTTTAATTAAGTTTAGTAAGTATATAATTAAGTTTATCTATATTATTCTACATCATCAACTATCTCCATATCTATGTTGTTCTCTAACTAGTGTTGGGATCCACTATCCATGTATAAACTCTACCTTTTCGGTATCTCTAGCAACTATCTGTAACTATCTATGACTATGTTTAGTTCTTCCCCATGTTATTCTATCTATGGCTCCAGCCTCGCTAACTCTACTGCCTTCCCCACACATCGTCACTCCACTAAACCACCTCCACTGGCAGTAATTCCGGGCTGGATCAGGAGACCCACTACCTACCTGCCGCGCTACCATCTCCATTAAACTTTTTAATTTTAATTTTTTTTTTTTATTAATGAAATTATTTTGATTGGATAATTAGTCCCGGCAGGAAAAGTTAAGTGATTTTTGTCATTATTTGATTTTTATAACTGGAAGTTGGAAACCAGGATAAGGATTGAAGATATTATATACAGATAGTCGCCGTCATCATGCTTAGTTTACGTCGTTCAGTATTATCTGCTACCAAGTACAATAATCGTTCATTTTCAATTAGTGCCAGAAATTTACAAATTATTGGAGATGTTAAAGGTACTGATGTTAATTCTACCAAATATTTACAACAAAAATATCATGTTATTGATCATGAATATGATTGTGTCGTTGTTGGTGCTGGTGGTGCTGGGTTAAGAGCGGCATTTGGTTTGGCTTCAGCTGGATTTAAAACCGCTTGTATTTCAAAATTATTCCCAACCAGATCTCATACTGTTGCTGCTCAAGGTGGTATCAACGCCGCTTTGGGAAATATGCATAAAGATGATTGGCATTGGCATATGTATGATACTGTCAAAGGTTCAGATTGGTTAGGTGATCAAGATGCTATTCATTATATGACAAAAGAAGCTCCTGCTTCAATTTATGAATTGGAACATTATGGGGTTCCATTCTCAAGAAATGATGAAGGAAGAATTTATCAAAGAGCTTTTGGTGGTCAATCAAAAGAATATGGTAAAGGTGGTCAAGCTTATAGAACTTGTGCTGTAGCTGATAGAACTGGTCATGCTTTATTACATTCTTTATATGGTCAATCTTTAAGACATGATACTCATTTTTTTATTGAATTTTTTGCTACTGATTTATTAATGCAAGATGGTGAATGTGTAGGAGTGATGGCTTATAATCAAGAAGATGGTACTTTACATAGATTTAGAGCTCATAAAACAGTTATGGCAACTGGTGGTTATGGTAGAGCTTATTTCTCTTGTACTTCAGCTCATACTTGTACTGGGGATGGTTATGCCATGGCAGCAAGAGCAGGATTACCATTACAAGATTTAGAATTTGTTCAATTCCATCCTTCTGGTATTTATGGTTCTGGTTGTTTAATTACTGAAGGTGCTAGAGGTGAAGGTGGTTTCTTATTAAATTCTGAAGGGGAAAGATTTATGGAAAGATATGCTCCTTCAGCTAAAGATTTAGCTTCAAGAGATGTTGTTTCAAGAGCTATTACTATGGAAATTAATGAAGGTAGAGGGGTAGGACCATTAAAAGATCATATGTATTTACAATTATCTCATATTCCTGCTTCAGTTTTAAGAGAAAGATTACCAGGTATTTCAGAAACTGCTCATATTTTTGCTGGGGTTGATGTTACAAAAGAACCAATTCCAATTTTACCAACTGTTCATTATAATATGGGAGGTATTCCAACTAGTTGGAATGGTGAAGTTTTAAGAAAAAATGATGAAGGTAAAGATGAAGTTGTTCCAGGGTTATTGGCATGTGGTGAAGTTGCTTGTGCTTCAGTTCATGGTGCTAATAGATTAGGAGCTAATTCTTTATTAGATTTAGTTGTATTTGGTAGAGCTGTTTCTCATACTATTTCTGAATCTTTAGCCCCTGGTACTCCTCTTAAACCAGTTTCTAAAGATTTAGGGGTTGAATCAATTGCTAATTTAGATAAATTGAGAACTGCTACTGGTCCAAAATCAACTGCTACAATTAGAGATGAAATGCAAAGAACAATGCAAAAAGGATGTGCTGTTTTCAGAACTCAAGATACTTTAGATAAATGTGTCGAACATATTGCTGAAGTTGATGCTTCATTCACTGATGTTGGTACAACTGATAGATCAATGATTTGGAATTCAGATTTAGTTGAAACTTTAGAATTACAAAATTTGTTAACTTGTGCAACTCAAACTGCTTATTCTGCCGCTGCTAGAAAAGAATCAAGAGGAGCTCATGCTAGAGATGATTATCCAGAAAGAGATGATGTTAATTGGATGAAACATACTTTATCTTATCAAACCAACTTTGGTGATAAAGTTAAATTAGATTACAGAGATGTTATCAAAACAACTTTAGATGAAAATGATTGTAAGCCAGTTCCTCCTGCTAAAAGGGTTTATTAATTTGGGTAACCGAAATTCATCAATAATTTTTATAGTAAGTGAATAATAATACTTGTTTATAAAATTTTAAATTATTTATTTATTCTAAAATATATGCATTGAATGTGAATATCACTAAACTGAATCTATACTAACTAAACTTGTCAATAATATCATTATTAATTACCATTATCATTATTACTATCGTTGTTAGCTTTGGTAAGAGGTCGTGCACCTTTGGTCAAATAATTTTGGTGTTAGTTTGTTAAAGATCTTGCCACCAATAGGTGAAATAAATCTAATCAATTTAAGTAGCTAAAATATTACCATGCCACCTCCAAGGGACGATTGGGATAAGTATGTGGCCAAGGAAGATGATGAGAAGTCCCAAGAGAAAATAGTTCCCTTGAGTGAAGGAGATATTCAAGTATTGAAGACTTATGGAGCAGCGCCTTATGCTAGTTCGTTAAAGCAAATAGAGAAAGATTTAAAACAAGTTGAAGATAGGATAAAGGAGAATCAAGGAATCAAGGAGAGTGATACTGGGTTAGCTCCGCCACAATTATGGGATGTCAATGGAGATCTGCAAAGAATGAAAGAAGAACAACCATTACAAGTTGCTAGATGTACCAAAATCATTGAAGCAACTAATCCAAATCCCGCAGCTGGAGCTTTGCAAAATGCTGATAATAAATCAAAATATGTTATAAATATCAAGCAAATTGCTAAATTTGTCGTAGGATTAGGAGAAAAAGTTTCCCCCACTGATATCGAAGAAGGTATGAGAGTTGGTGTAGATAGACAAAAATATGAAATTCAATTACCGTTACCTCCTAGAATTGATCCATCAGTTACTATGATGACAGTGGAAGAAAAGCCGGACGTGACTTATTCCGATATTGGTGGTTGTAAAGAGCAAATTGAAAAATTACGAGAAGTTGTTGAATTACCATTATTATCCCCGGAAAGATTTGTTAAATTGGGGATTGATCCTCCAAAAGGTATATTGTTGTATGGACCTCCAGGAACTGGTAAAACATTATGTGCTAGAGCAGTAGCTAATAGAACTGACGCTACTTTTATTAGAGTAATTGGTTCAGAATTAGTTCAAAAATATGTTGGTGAAGGGGCAAGAATGGTACGAGAATTATTTGAAATGGCAAGAACTAAAAAAGCTTGTATTATTTTCTTTGATGAAATTGATGCTATTGGTGGAGCCAGATTTGATGATGGTGCTGGTGGTGATAATGAAGTTCAAAGAACTATGTTGGAATTAATTACTCAATTAGATGGGTTTGATCCAAGAGGGAATATTAAAGTCATGTTCGCCACTAATCGACCAAATACTTTAGATCCTGCGTTATTAAGACCTGGTAGAATTGATCGTAAAGTTGAATTTTCATTACCTGATTTAGAAGGTAGAGCTAATATATTTAGAATTCATTCTAAAACTATGAGTGTGGAAAAAGATATTAGATGGGAATTAATATCAAGATTATGTCCAAATGCCACTGGTGCTGAATTAAGATCAGTTTGTACTGAAGCTGGTATGTTTGCTATAAGGGCAAGAAGAAAAGTTGCTAATGAGAAAGATTTTTTAAAAGCGGTTGAGAAAGTCATTAAAGGTAATTTGAAATTTAGTTCTACAAGTCAATACATGCAATATAATTGAAGAACTTACAATCATAATGCAATTATCTTATGTAATAATAGATATATAATACAACCAACGAACTTAATGATTGTAGTATCCAACACATTGGAATATCGGACAACTTTGTTGTTATTTCCTTTGCAACTTTGTTTTGTTTTGCTTAAATATCTATTCAAATATTCGTCTGTTACTATAAGATATGAGTCTGTTGCTATATTTTATTTGTAAAAGTCTTTCTATTGCTATAGATAAGTGTAAATTTGTGATAATTTCTGGGTTATGATTGTTTACTTTAATCCCACCATGATATACAACCCATTCCTTCAGTTTGCATCGACGCAGTTAAAGCATAAGCGGCATTTTTCTTAGCAGGTTCTTCCACACCAACAGCTTCTTTTGAAGATTGGGGTTTAACATTGAAAAATAATTCTTCTTCAATTCGAAATCGAATTTTTTCATTAATATCAATATACAACTCAGTATCACCTTCAGGTTCAGGTTTCCAAACCCAAGCTTTCTCTACAGGTTTGAACTCAGTATTCTCAAATAGATACGATTTCGGTATAAAAATATCATCGAAAAATTCCAACTTAACTTTGATACCCTGATGAGTACACTCAGATACCCAACCACTCAATACTTCGCCAACAAAAGGTTTCCAAACCACACATCTAAATCGAACTTCGACGTACGCTCCCCCATCCCCTGGTTTCAATAGACCATCTTTGATATCTAACAAGTCCCAAATAGTGACCACCAAACCTAGATTTGAAATGATTTTATTGGAATATTTTTGATTTAATTCATCAGTAATTGAATGCTGTATTGGTAAGTTAAACGTATGGGGCGGTATCCTTACCAAGTCTGATAACTCTGACAAGATGAACATATTGACGATAAATCTTGATCTACAACTTTCAATTTTCGATGCCCTGCGCTCATCGTCAACTGATAAACTATTAGCGATCTTTATAAATAGCCTGCCAATTGTAGTTAAGATGAGCAGTAATGGGATTAGCAAGCCGAAGATAGTGAAAGTATCCAAAGGATCTGATCGTAGAGCTGCTTCTGGTCGAAAACCTGCCAGTTATTTGAAGAAAACGACTTTCAATGACAAGATGTTCCCACTGAACCATGCCAGTACTGGTCAAGCTACTGGCAATGGTAACCACGATGGCCTCACAGTTAAGCGATCTGCTGGAGGCAAGACTTGGGAAGATAGTAGTCTTTTAGATTGGAATCCTAACCATTTTCGATTATTTGTGGGAAACTTAGGCGAAGATGCTAATGATCAATTATTATTTGAAGCATTTAGTCGATATCCAACCATGAGTAAAGTAAAAGTGCCTATTGATAGTAAAACAAACAAGAATAAAGGATATGGGTTTGTTGCTTTTGAATCTTCTGATGACTACTTTCGGGCCTTTCAAGAGATGAATGGTAAATATGTCGGTTTACATCCTATTCAATTAAAGCGGGCAGAATCAAAAATCAAAGTCTCTAAGAAGAAGAATAAGAAGAAATCTTGAAGAGAAAAAGGCATGAAAGAGATCATGAACTAAATTGTATTTATTTTACTGGTTTCACTTTTTTTTGACTCAATTGATAATGAAATAGAAAATCAAAAATTCAAACTAGGAAGATGTGTTTGGAAAGATGTATTTACAAAGACAAGTTTGATTTTTGCAATCAAACTTTCAATTTAAGTGTCAGGCTATAACTAATTGCTTTCATGGTACAAGTAGTTTCTAACTTTTTGAACTTTTGAACTCGGAAATTTTATTTTTTTGATTGGGTTTGAAATTAGAAATATAATTGCCATTGTTTAAACATATTCGTTCACATTTATTTGACATTTGTCTTATAAAATTCTGCCGTTATCAATAATTATTGATCTTAGTTAGTGAATATCCTGCATATTGACACCAATAGCATTGATCAATAATTTTTCACTTAGATTTCCAGATATAAGATTGGATAAGATGTATCAATTAGGAATACTTCCTAGAATAACACGATTCAATTTGGTACGGAGTCATTTACAACTCATACCCAAACGATTTAAATCAAATCTTCCTCAAGATTTTCAAGCAAAAAAAAATATACCATCACAAGCAGAATGGAAGCATCTTAAACAACATATACCGGGGGAGTCGATACAAACCAATGATTTGAAGGGTAGAATACCGATGTTTCCGTTAGGAAAGGAGGCGGTGACAACGTTATTGCCACGACCAGGAGTTCCAAGAGTGGGCAAACAATATAAATTTAGTCAAGTGATTCAAATCTTGAAGAACAAAACAAAACCAGAGTTGATTTATGAAAGTGAACCACATCGACTTTATTTTTTGATTTGCTTTTGTTGTGCTGTAGTGTTTACCATTTATGGGTTAGTTTTATTAGAATATGCCTGGTTTCAATCTAATAAAGATTATGAAGAAAATGTTGAAGAGAAGAATGAAGTTTTACGAAAACGAGAATGGGTTTTTTCCTTAATGAAATATTCTAGTTATGGGATTGTTATGTTAACGGCAGCATATTTTGTTAGTAAATTTCCAACTCGATTAATTAGAAGAATGTGGTATTTACCAGGACCAGTTGAACATATTAAATTTACATCATATCCATTAGTACCGGGAAGACCTACCCCGGTTATAACTGTGCCATTATCTCTGTTATCTAGAAGATATACTGCTCGAGTTTGGACTGGGAAAGGATTTTATGGTACTTCTGATAATTCATTCTTCTTTTTTATACTTAAAGAACAATTATCAGGGAGAAAATATCGTAATTGGATAATTGATCGAAAAGGATTTTTTTGGTCTGATGGTCGAGTATTTGACTATTTATTTGGTAAAGAAACGTTAGCTGAAGCCGAAGCAGGAATACCATATGATGAACAAATTGGGATAATTAATCGTGAAGTTAAGAAAAAGAAGCAAAAGTTGAAACAAGAACATGGGATGTTTTGGCAATTTAAATTAGGTGGTCAAGAGTTGAAACAAGATGTTAATAAAGCGACAAATTATGTCAAGAGTTTAAAAAACAATGGGACTTCATTACAAAGGAAGACTAAAGACAAAATAACCAAAAAATAGAAACGAGAAATAAATTGCTTAAACAATAATAAATGTAAAAGAGTTGCTTAAACAATAATGAATGTAAAAGAGTTGCTTAAACAATAAAAAATGTGAAAGAGAATTGCTTAAACAATAAAAAATGTAAAACAGAGTTGCTTGAGCAGTAAAAATTAAAGAGATGGGACAAAACAAATTAGCTGAATATAAATTATAGAAATCATTTTTCAATTGATTTCATAAAATTTGTTAAACAAATCAATTTAACAAATGCCATGTAAATATATAAAACATAAACTTGAATTAATTATAAATAGTACATAGTATTAATTGAAAGATATGGATGTGACAAATATGTTTATACTAGTATAATTGATAGATGTGACAATTCTGATCGGTATATATTGGTATAATTGAAGTACAATAGTTATTACAACTGGTAATTGTCACTGTAGATGTAATGAAACATTGATGAGATTTATAATGACTACTACTATACATCACCTCAAACACTGTTTGAACCTGTAAAAACATAGTCAAAGAAAATTATTAAACATCAAGAAAAATTAATAAACATCAAGAAAAATTAATAAACAGCAAGAAATAAGTAAAAGCAAGAAAAATTAGGTAAAAGCAAGAAAATTTTAGTAAAAGCAAGAAAAATTACGAAACCAAGAAATCATTATTTTAATGGATACATAGAATTATTGTGATTTGTTATGATTAAACACAATTTCAAGTAGAATACAATTTCAAGTATATTAATTATAAGCAATTTAAGTATTAAAGTTTTGACAAATTATGCGAACCTTACAATATAAAACCAAGATAGTGAAACAATTATAAAAACAAGATAGTGTAAAAGGACAATGTTATAATGTAAAAACAAGATAGTAATAATATGAACAATGTTATAATGTAAGAACAATATAGGGTATTATGGAATTATATATAAAAGTAACTATATATAGTAAACAAATATATATAAATATAAATAAATATAAATAAATATAAAGATAAACATAAATAAAGATAAACATATATACAGATAAATATAAATATAAGGATATAAACATATACATACATATATATATATATAATATATATTCAATAATTATAAATATAGTTGTATTTATTTATAATTATATTTATTTATATTTATTTATAGATTTGGTCAAAACATATAATAAATATATTTAAAATAAATAAATATAAATAAATAAAAATATATAAATAAAGATAAATAAATAAATATATATAAATAAAGATAAATATATTATTTATATATATAATATTATCTATATATATTTTATATGGTTTATGTTTTAATCTCTCTTGTATTTTGTATTTGTCTTTGTATTTGTCTTTGTATTTGTATTTGTATTTGTCTTGTCTTGTCTTGTGTCTTATTTCTGTCTATGTTATTAATCCTACGAGTAATCCATCTTTCTCCACCAAAATATAACGTGGTCCAAGTCTTATGAATATATCTAAAACATA